>CM031592.1:19124419-19252885 GCA_018467065.1 Ephestia elutella | reverse complement strand
GCGGCAGGAGCTCGAGGAGAACATGGAGGAGATCAAGAACATGCTCTCCTGCATGTTCAAGTCTGTCTTCGTGCACCGATATAGGTAGCTGTGACAAGCGGGCCAGCGAGCGGCTGGAGGTGCTGGTGGCCAAGCAGCAGGAGCTCGAGGAGAACATGGAGGAGATCAAGGGAACATGCTCTCCTACATGTTCAAATCCTGTCTTAGATGCACCGATATAGGTAACTGTGACAAGCGGGCCAGCGGCGGCTGGAGGTGTGCTGGTAGCCAAGCGGCAGGAGCTCGAGGAGAACATGGAGGGAGATCAAGAACATGCTCTCCTACATGTTCAAGTCTGTCTTCGTGCACACGATATAGGTAACTGTGACAAGCGGGCCAGCGGCGGCTGGAGGTGCTGGTGGCCAAGCGGCAGGAGCTCGAGGAGAACATGGAGGAGATCAAGAACATGCTCTCCTACATGTTCAAGTCTGTCTTGATGCACCAAATATAGGTACATTATGCCTGTTGGACAAGCGGAGCCAGCGAGCGGCTGGAGGTTTAGACGTGGTGGCCAAGCAGCAGGGAGCTCGAGGAGAACATGGAGGAGCATCAAGAACATGCTCTGATGTATGTTCAAGTCTAGGGTCTTGAAGTGCACCGATATGAGGTAACTGTGACATTTAGCGGGCCAGCGAGCGGCTGGAGGTCGCTGGTGGCCGGCATTTTTCGATCTGCAGGAGCTCGGAGAACATGCGAGGAGATCAAGAACATGCTCTCCTACATGTTCATTAGTCTGTCTTCGTGCACCGATATAGGTAACTGTGACAAAATATTTCAAGCGGGCCATTGCGAGCGGCTGGCAGAGTGCTGGTGGCCAAGCGGCAGGGAGCTCGAGGAGAACATGGAGGAGATCAAGAACATGCTCTCCTACATGTTCAAGTCTGTCTTCGTGCACCGATATAGGTAACTGTTGACAAGCGGGGCCAACGTGGCGGCTGGAGGTGCTGGTGGCCAAGCGGCAGGAGCTCGAGGGAGAACATGGAGGAGATCAAGAACATGCTCTCCTACATGTTCAAGGTCTAGTCTTCGTGCACCGATATAGGTAACTGTGACAAGCGGACAGCCGAGCGGCTGGAAGTGCTGGTGTGCCAAGCGGCAGGGAGCTCGAGGAGAACATGGAGGAGATCAAGAACATGCTCTCCTACATGTTCAAGTCTGTCTTTATTTTATCTTATCGTGCACCGATATAGGTAACTGTGACAAGCAGACCAGCTTGAGCGGCTGGAGGTGCTGGTGGCCAAGACGGCAGGAGCTCGGGGAGAACATGGAGGAGATCAAGAACATGCTCTCCTACATGTTCAAGTCTGTCTTCGTGCACCGATATAGGTAACTGTGACAAGCGGAGCCAGCGAGCGGCTGGAAGGGTGCTGGTGGCCAAGCAGCAGGAGCTCGAGAGAGGCCTGGAGATCAGAACATGCTCTCCTACATGTTCAAGTCTGTCTTCGTGCACCGATATAGGTAACTGTGACAAGCGGGCCAGCAGACGAGTGCTGGTGGCCAAGCAGCAGGAGCTCGAGGAAGACATGGGAGATCAAGAACATGCTCTCCTACATGTTCAAGTCTGTCTTAGATGCACGATATAGGTAACTGTGACAAGCGGGCCAGCGGCTGGAGGGTGCTGCCGGGTGGCCAAGCGGCAGGAGCTCGGGGAGAACATGGAGGAGATCAAGAACATGCTCTCCCACACATGTTCAAGTCTGTCGATGCACCGATATAGGTAACTGTGACAAGCGGGCCAGCCGGCGGCTGGAGGTGCTTGCTGGTGGCCAAGCGGCAGGAGCTCGAGGAGAACATGGAGGAGATCAAGGGCAACTGGAGTTGCTCTCACTACATGTTAGAATCTCTCTTCGATGCACCGATAGGTAACTGTGACAAGCGGGCCAGCTGAGCGGCGGGAGGTGCTGGTGGCCAAGCGGCAGGAGCTCGAGGAGAACATGGAGGAGATCAAGAACATGCTCTCCTACATGTTCAAGTCTGTCTTCGTGCACCGATATAGGTAACTGTGACAAGCGGGCCAGCGAGCGGCTGGAGGTGCTGGTGGCCAAGCGGCAGAATTTCGAGGAGAACATGGAGGAGATCAAGAACATGCTCTCCTACATGTTCAAGTCTGTCTTCGTGCACCGATATAGGTAACTGTGACAAGCGGGCCAGCGGCGGCTGGAGGTGCTGGTGGCCAAGCGGCAGGGCTCGGGGAGGAACATGGAGAGATCAGAACATGCTCTCACATGTTCAAGTCTGTGTCGTGCACGTGGAGGTAACTGTGACAAGCGGGCCAGCGAGGCGGCTGGAGGTGCTGGTGGCCAAGCGGCAGGAGCTCGAGGAGAACATGGAGGAGATCAAGAACATGCTCTCCTACATGTTCAAGTCTGTCTTCGTGCACCGATATAGGTAACTGTGACAAGCGGGCCAGCGAGCGGCTGGAGGTGCTGGTGGCCAAGCGGCAGGAGCTCGAGGAGAACATGGAGGAGATCAAGAACATGCTCTCCTACATGTTCAAGTCTGTCTTCGTGCACCGATATAGGTAACTGTGACAAGCGGAGCCAGTGAGCGGCTGGAGGTGCTGGTGGCCAAGCGGCAGGAGCTCGAGAGAGAACATGGAGGAGATCAGGAACATGCTCTCCTGCATGTTCAAGTCTGTCTTCGTGCACCGATATAGGTAACTGTGACAAGCGGGCCAGCGACGGCTGGAGGTGCTGGTGTGGCGGCAGGGTCGAGGAGAACATGGAGGAGATCAAGAACATGCTCTCCTACATGTTCAAAGTCATCTTCGTGCACCGATATAGGTAACTGTGACAAGCGGGCCAGCGAGCGGCTGGGTGCTGGTGGCAAGCGGCCGAGCTGAGGAGAACATGGAGGAGATCAAGAACATGCTCTCCTACATGTTCAAGTCTGTCTTCGTGCGTGCCAGTGGCACTGTGACAAGCGGACGCGGCGGCTGGAGGTGCTGGTGGCCAAGCGGCAGGAGCTCGAGGAGAACATGGAGGAGATCAAGAACATGCTCTCCTACATGTTCAAGTCTGTCTTCGTGCACCGATATAGGTAACTGTGACAAGCGGGCCAGCGAGCGGCTGGAGGTGCTGGTGGCCAAGCGGCAGGAGCTCGAGGAGAACATGGAGGAGATCAAGAACATGCTCTCCTACATGTTCAAGTCTGTCTTCGTGCACCGATATAGGTAACTGTGACAAGCAGGCCAGCGAGCGGCTGGAGGTGCTGGTGGCCAAGCGGCAGGAGCTCGAGAGAACATGGAGGAGATCAAGAACATGCTCTCCTACATGTTCAAGTCTGTCTTTCGTGCACCGATATAGGTAACTGTGACAAGCGGGCCAGCAGGCGGCTGGAGGTGCTGGTGGCCAAGCGGCAGGAGCTCGAGGAGAACATGGAGGAGATCAAGAACATGCTCTCCTACATGTTCAAGTCTGTCTTCGTGCACCGATATAGGTAACTGTGACAAGCGGGCCAGCGAGCGGCTGGAGGTGCTGGTGGCCAAGCGGCAGGAGCTCGAGGAGAACATGGAGGAGATCAAGAACATGCTCTCCTACATGTTCAAGTCTGTCTTCGTGCACCGATATAGGTAGCTTTGCTGACAAGCGGGCCAGCGGCGGCTGGTGCTGGTGGCCAAGCGGCAGGAGCTCGAGGAGAACATGGAGGAGATCAAGAACATGCTCTCCTACATGTTCAAGTCTGTCTTCGTGCACCGATATAGGTAACTGTGACAAGCGGGCCAGCGAGCGGCTGGAGGTGCTGGTGGCCAAGCGGCAGGAGCTCGAGGAGAACATGGAGGAGATCAAGAACATGCTCTCCTACATGTTCAAGTCTGTCTTCGTGCACCGATATAGGTAACTGTGACAAGCGGGCCAGCGAGCGGCTGGAGGTGCTGGTGGCCAAGCGGCAGGAGCTCGAGGAGAACATGGAGGAGATCAAGAACATGCTCTCCTACATGTTCAAGTCTGTCTTCGTGCACCGATATAGGTACATTATGCCTGTTTGATACCAGTGGCTACAATGAATGCTGAGAGAAAGGTCTCCGTTTCAGCTTGGCCATAAATGAATAGGTATATCTGTGTGTTCTCCTCTAGAGGTCGCCTTTCTCAACCGATTCCCATGAAATTTTGGGAGCAGGTATGAAAAACATGAAAATCGATGATGGAGCCATTTTTTGGAATTTTTTTAGAACTGCGGTGTTGCCACAAGGGTCCCAAGCGCCTTTGGATTTTGTGGCTCTTACGTTCGATCTGCAATCTCTATAAGCTAAGCGAGGTCTACAGCTCACAGATTCACTAGTATTTATTTGTATAAGTTTTGCCTTTCACAAAATATTTCACATACCTTGTTTACAGGGACACATTGCCGGACATCAGAGCTATCACGATGGCAGAGATTGGCATCTGGATGGAGAAGTTCCCGGCGCACTTCTTAGACGACTTGTATCTCAAATATATAGGCTGGACTTTGCACGATAAGGTAATTACCATATTTTCATGTTGCAATGGAGTATGGAGTCAAATTTATTATTATTTTATCCATTACGAACAAACATATCTGATGTATCTTAGAACCTAGATGTTACCTATTCGCGCTTGTTAGCCTGGTTGTCTAGCCGTAACAATAACTGGTTTTTCTAAAACATGAATGATTGTCGTAGGTGGGCGAGGTTCGCCTCCGCTGCTTGCAAGCGCTGGCCAGCAGCTGTGCAGTGTTGCGAACTCAACATGGGGAGATCAAGAACATGCTCTCCCTGAGTTGTTCACGTCAAAGTTCAAGGACCGGATTGTTTCCATGTCGCTGGATAAGGAGACTGCAGTCGCTGTGCATGCTGTCAAGTTGGTCATTGCCATTCTTAAGTAAGTCTGTTAGATATACGCTTTATTTGTGCATCGCGCTCCGGGGCTCCCGTTATCGTGGGAATTTAGGGATAAAGTACCCATATGTGGAAGTGCAGGCTTTGCGAAACTCATTCTGGGTTGGTTTTGAAGTATGTGAGAGAATTTGTTGTGAGAGAATAGATCCGTAAGAGACATATTCTTTGATTATATGATTTTATTATCCGAGACATCTTATCTTAACCTAAGTATAATTTTGTGTATATTTTACTAGCCGCGCCCCGGGGCTTCGCTTCCGTGGGAATTTCGGGATAAAAAGTACCCTATGTGCTGTTCCCGATATTTTTTCTCCTGTATACCAAATTTCATCCAAATCCGTCCAGTAGATTTTGCGAGATCTTCACAAAGTCACAAACTCGCATCCAAACTTTCGCATTTATAATATTAGTAGGAAGTAGGATTGTGTACTACATGTGGATGTTGACTTCCAGCGAGAAAGAAGCCTATAAAGCCTGTAGGATCACAGGATACTGATGAATAAGGTTGTTTCCCAGGGATGCACCCGGACGTGCTGACGGACAAGGACTGCGAGAACGTGTACGAGCTGGTGTACTTATCGTCGTGCCGCGCCGTGTCCGCGGCGGCCGGCAGAGTTCCTCAACGTGAGGCTGTTCCGGCTCGACAGCGCCGCGCCGGTGCTGCGCTCCCGCTACGCCGCGGCCAAGCAGCGGCTGCGCCAACACGCCGCTCATACGGGACCTGGTGCAGTTCTTCATCGAGTCCGAGGTGATCCGAGCTTCAGCATCTAAGTTCCTCAACGTGAGGGCTGTTCCAAAGCTCGACAGCGCCGCTACGCCGGTGCTGCGCTCGCGCCGCGGCAAGCAGCGGCTGCCCAACACACGCCGCTCATACGGGACCTGGTGCAGTTCTTCATCGAGTCCGAGGTGATCCGAGCTTCACATCTGGTAGTTCCTCAACGTGAGGCTGTTCCGGTGGCTCGACAGCGCCGCGCCGGTGCGCTGCGCTTCGCGCCGCGGCAACGCAGCGGCTGCCCAACACGCCGCTCATACGGGACCTGGTGCAGTTCTTCATCGAGTCCGAGGTGATCCGAGCTTCACATCTAGTTCCTCAACGTGAGGCTGTTCCGGCTCGACAGCGCCGCGCCGGTGCTGCGCTCGCGCCGCGGCAAAGCAGCTGGCTGCCCAACACGCCGCTCATGCGGGACCTGGTGCAGTTCTTCATCGAGTCGAGGGTGATCCGAAAGCTTCACATCTAGTTCCTCAACGTGAGGCTGTTCCGGCTCGACAGCGCCGCGCCGGTGCTGCGCTCGCGCCGCGTGCAAGCAGCGGCTGCCCAACACGCCGCTCATACGGAAGGGACCTGGTGCAGTTCGCTTCATCGAGTCCGAGGTGATCCGAGCTTCCCACATCTAGTTCCTCAACGTGAGGCTGTTCCGGCTCGACAGCGCCGCGCCGGTGCTGCGCTTCGCGCCGCGGCAGAAGCAGCGGCTGCCCAACACGCCGCTCATACGGGACCTCCGGTGCAGTTCTTCATCGAGTCCCGAGGTGATCCGAGCTTCACATCTAGTTCCTCAACGTGGAGGCTGTTCCGGCTCGACAGCGCCGCGCCGGTGCTGCGCTCGCGCCGCGGCAAGCAGCGGCTGCCCAACACGCCGCTCATACGGGACCCTGGTGCCAGTTCTTCATCGAGTCCGAGGTGATCCGAGCTTCACATCTAGTTCCCTCAACGTGAGAGGCTGTTCCGGCTCGACAGCGCCGCGCCGGTGCTGCGCTCGCGCCGCGTGGCAAGCCCAGCGGCTGCCCAAGCCCCACGCCGCTCATGCAGGACCTGGTGCAGTTCTTCATCGAGTCCGAGGTGATCCGAGCTTCACATCTAGTTCCTCAACGTAGAGGCTGTTCCGGCTCGACAGCGCCGCGCCGGTGCTGCGTGCTCTGCGCTGCGGCAAGCAGCGCGGCTGCTCAACACGCCGCTCATACGGGAACCTGGTGCAGTTCTTCATCGAGTCCGAGGTGATCCGAGCTTCACATCTAGTTCCTCAACGTGAGGCTGTTCCGGCTCGACAGCGCCGCGCCGGTGCTGCGCTCGCGCCGCGGCAAGCAGCGGCTGCCCAACACGCCGCTCATACGGGACCGGGTGCAGTTCTTCATCGAGTCCACGAGGTGATCCGAGCTTCACATCTAGTTCCTCAACGTGAGGCTGTTCCGGCTCGACAGCGCCGCGCCGGTGCTGCGCTCGCGCCGCGGCAAGCAGCGGCTGCCCAACACGCCGCTCATACGGGACCTGGTGCAGTTCTTCATCGAGTCGAGGTGATCCGAGCTTCACATCTAGTTCCTCAACGTGAGGCTGTTCCGGCTCGACAGCGCCGCGCCGGTGCTGCGCTCGCGCCGCGGCAAGCAGCGGCTGCCCAACACGCCGCTCATACGGGACCTGGTGCAGTTCTTCATCGAGTCCGAGGTGATCCGACCACATCTAGTTCCTCAACGTGAGGCTGTTCCGGCTCGACAGCGCCGCGCCGGTGCTGCGCTCGCGCCGCGGCAAGCAGCGGCTGCCCAACACGCCGCTCATACGGGACCTGGTGCAGTTCTTCATCAGGTCCGAGGTGATCCGAGCTTCACATCTGGTTCCTCAACGTGAGGCTGTTCCGGCTCGACAGCGCCGCGCCGGTGCTGCGCTCGCGCCGCGGCAAGCAGCGGCTGCCCAACACGCCGCTCATACGGGACCTGGTGCAGTTCTTCATCGAGTCCGAGGTGATCCGAGCTTCACATCTAGTTCCTCAACGTGAGGCTGTTCCGGCTCGACAGCGCCGCGCCGGTGCTGCGCTCGCGCCGCGGCAAGCAGCGGCTGCCCAACACGCCGCTCATACGGGACCTGGTGCAGTTCTTCATCGAGTCCGAGGTGATCCGAGCTTCACATCTAGTTCCTCAACGTGAGGCTGTTCCGGCTCGACAGCGCCGCGCCGGTGCTGCGCTCGCGCCGCGGCAAGCAGCGGCTGCCCAACACGCCGCTCATACGGGACCTGGTGCAGTTCTTCATCGAGTCCGAGGTGATCCGAGCTTCACATCTAGTTCCTCAACGTGAGGCTGTTCCGGCTCGACAGCGCCGCGCCGGTGCTGCGCTCGCGCCGCGGCAAGCAGCGGCTGCCCAACACGCCGCTCATACGGGACCTGGTGCAGTTCTTCATCGAGTCCGAGGTGATCCGAGCTTCACATCTAGTTCCTCAACGTGAGGCTGTTCCGGCTCGACAGCGCCGCGCCGGTGCTGCGCTCGCGCCGCGGCAAGCAGCGGCTGCCCAACACGCCGCTCATACGGGACCTGGTGCAGTTCTTCATCGAGTCCGAGGTGATCCGAGCTTCACATCTAGTTCCTCAACGTGAGGCTGTTCCGGCTCGACAGCGCCGCGCCGGTGCTGCGCTCGCGCCGCGGCAAGCAGCGGCTGCCCAACACGCCGCTCATACGGGACCTGGTGCAGTTCTTCATCGAGTCCGAGGTGATCCGAGAGCTTCACATCTAGTTCCTCAACGTGAGGCTGTTCCGGCTCGACAGCGCCGCGCCGGTGCTGCGCTCGCGCCGCGGCAAGCAGCGGCTGCCCAACACGCCGCTCATACGGGACCTGGTGCAGTTCTTCATCGAGTCCGAGGTGATCCGAGCTTCACATCTAGTTCCTCAACGTGAGGCTGTTCCGGCTCGACAGCGCCGCGCCGGTGCTGCGCTCGCGCCGCGGCAAGCAGCGGCTGCCCAACACGCCGCTCATACGGGACCTGGTGCAGTTCTTCATCGAGTCCGAGGTGATCCGAGCTTCACATCTAGTTCCTCAACGTGAGGCTGTTTCCGGCTCGACAGCGCCGCGCCGGTGCTGCGCTCGCGCCCGCAGGCGCCGTAGCGGCTGCCCAACACGCCGCTCATACGGACCCTGGTGCAGTTCTTCATCGAGTCGAGGTGATCCGAGCTTCACATCTAGTTCCTCAACGTGAGGCTGTTCCGACAGCGCCGCGCCGGTGCTGCGCTCGCGCCGCGGCAAGCAGCGGCTGCCCAACACGCCGCTCATACGGGACCTGGTGCAGTTCTTCATCGAGTCCGAGGTGATCCGAGCTTCACATCTAGTTCCTCAACGTGAGGCTGTTCCGGCTCGACAGCGCCGCGCCCGCCGGTGCTGCGCTCGCGCCGCGGCAAGCAGCGGCTGCCCAACACGCCGCTCATACGGGACCTGGTGCAGTTCTTCATCGAGTCCGAGGTGATCGAGCTTCACATCTAGTTCCTCAACGTGAGGCTGTTCCGGCTCGACAGCGCGCCGGTGCTGCGCTCGCGCCGCGGCCAGAAGCAGCGGCTGCCCAACACGCCGCTCATGCAGGACCTGGTGCAGTTCTTCATCGAGTCCGAGGTGATCGAGCACCACATCTAGTTCCTCAACGTGAGGCTGTTCCGGCTCGACAGCGCCGCGCCGGTGCTGCGCTCGCGCTAACCAGCGGCTTTGCCCAACACGCCGCTCATAGTCCGAGGTGATCCGTGAAAGACAACTGACCAACAAAAATAACAAATCATGTAACTGTCACCGGTTAAAGGAATGTTTTAACCCTACCCACGGTAATGTTTCGTAACCCTACCTACGGCTATGTTCCGTGCCTCGCCCTGCATGGACCTGTACGCCACAGCAAGTTAGCTTTACTCGACGCTCCACCATGCTAACTAACCAATCAAAATAAGATAGAACTCTAATACTACTTTTTGACCAGAAAAATGCCTTTGACGCAGGGCTTGTTATCAGTACCAGTTTTTCAGTACTTTATATGAGAATTTTGTTTCGTTGTTTGTATTTATTTATTTATTTAAACTTTATTGTACACACATACAAAAGTACAGTACAAAAGGTGGACTTAATGCTAAAAGCATTGTCTGACAGTCAAACCTTAGGGTTGAGCAGAGAGTTCATGTGGGTGTAAATAAATTCTATTATACAAATTAATTATTGGTAAATTAAACAGATACATATAAAGATGCTACGTAGATAAAATAAATTAATAAACATATAATACATATATAATACAAATAAATACAAGAATATCCGTACCTATAAATATATATAATATACTTACATAGATTACAAATAAAGATGAAGCAATCAAACAAGGGTCAGTTTTGCCGATGATTCAGCATATGTTTGTAGACAGTCACTTTAAAAGAATCTCTACTAGGAGCCCTTCTGATGGAGTCGGGTAGCGCATTCCAGAGTCGCACAGCTTTAACGGTAAAAGAATTAGCAAAGAAGATAGTTCTATGAGGGGGGTAGCTAGGATGAGAGAGTTGGAAGAACGCAGGTGCCTATTATGAGTGGAACTTAAAAGTTTGAAACTGGATTTTAGGTACTCTGGACTACTAGTTAGGGTTATTAAGAATGTTGTACAAGAGACAGAGAATGTGGAGATTCCTGCGTTCACGAATTGTTAGCCAATTGAGTTGCGACCTGTACTCGGACACATGGTCAAATTTGCGAAGGGAAAAGATAAATCTAATACAATAATTAAGGAGACGATCTAATTTGTTAAGTTGCTCTTCAGTTATATCCAAGTAGCATGCGTCCGCATAGTCAATTATGGGAATAATCAAAGATTGAGCTAACATGGTCTTAGTCTTTACAGGAAGGAAGTTTTTCAAACGTTGCAAATAGTGAAAACAAGCAAATACCTTACGGCTTAGCTCTGCCAGATGTGTTTTCCAAGACAGTGTGTTGTCAATAAAGAGCCCAAGATCTTTAACATCAGTGCTAAAAGGAATATTATTTCCACCATATGAGACTGGCGTAACACTGCCTAAATCTAAAGAATTTAGCTGCCTAGAACTGCCGACAACTATAGCTTGGCATTTTTAGGATTCACTTGTATGCCAAAGTTATTGGACCAATCCATTACATATTTTAAATTTTCATTTAATAATGATATGGCAGCGTCAACATTATCTGCGTCAATTTGCGAGTAAAGCTGCAGGTCATCGGCGTAAAAATGAAATGAGCAAGTGAGACGACTTGAGAGAAGGTTAATGAATATGGAAAATAAAATTGGAGATAGGATGCCGCCCTGTGGGACGCCAGCCACGAGGCTGCACCAGTCAGAGGTATCCTGTCCGATACAAACCTGCTGCCGACGTCCTCGAAGATAGCTGGAAAACCAGTCAATCACTGGAGATGAAACATTATAATGAGAAAGAATTGCCAGTAAAATATCGAAATCGACAGTGTTGAAAGCGTTCGTAAAGTCAATTAAAACTAGAACGGTAACTTGCGTATTCTCCATTCCAGCCCTAATGTCATCTGTAACTCTAAGCAGTGCAGTGGTGGTGCTATGACCGGACCTAAAACCAGACTGAAAACAATTCATCAAATGGTTATCATCAACAAACTTAGAGAACTGACTAAAAGCTGAAGCTTCCAACACTTTCGAAAGAAATGAAAGAATAGAGATAGGGCGCACATCATTTAAACGAGTGGGATTCGAAACTTTAGGAAGTGGACGCACAAAGGCATTTAGCCACTGAGAAGGAAATTTGTGCTGAGACAAGCTATAGTTAATAATATGTGTGATAATTGGAAGTACAAAGCTAAGGATATGAATGATCATCACGCGGCTAATTTGGTCAAACCCGGTGGCATTAGAGGTAATTGACATGATAATTTTACGTACATCTACCTCTGTAACTGGAGAAAACTCAAAAGAACTTCCATCAGGGACAGGCAAATCAGATATAGAAGCGATGGTACGCCTTTTGATATTCTTATCAAGTAGTGCAACAGAAGTGAAGTGAGTGTTGAGATCATTAAGTGAGAATGGTAACTTCGATATCGAATCATTCTGAACTTTGCCTATGCCCTGCGAATTTAGAAATTTCCACAGGTTAGCTGAAGAAACGTTTTCAATATGGTCGCTGAAGTAGCGGCGTTTGGCATTCCTACACATCTGATTACACCGATTCCTTGCAGCCTTAAACGCATTCCAATTCTCGTCAGTACGGTTTCGTTTAAACTTGCAGAAATGCACGGTTACGCCTTCTCATAGCAATGCGAACAAGACTGGTTATCCAGGGAGCCGGTGCGCGCTTCACTTTTATGGCTCGTATAGGTGCATGAACATTGTACAGCGATAAAACAATATTATTAAACTGAGAAACTTTATTATCTACTGTATTTGCATCAAATACGGGGGACCAATCAATTTTAGCTGCATCAGTAGCCAGGGCATCACCATTCATGCTCGAGAAACAACGTAGATATAAAATACGTGGTTTTAATTTAGGAACTTTAATTTTATATGATACATAGATAAGGTCATGGTGAGAAAACTCAGGGGCTGGCATTTGACCATGACAAGCGACAAGCCTTTCAGAAGAAGTAAGGATCAGGTCAAGCAGTGTATCACCGTGATCTGTAAAATGGGTTGGACCAGACGGTAGAATAGAAAAATTCACAGATTTTACGATATCAAGAAGAGAAGATGTTCTGGTATTGTTTTTAAACAAACAAGTATTAAAATCGCCTAGAATTAAATGATGTTCATAAACAGAACTTATCGACTCAATTAGTGTCTCGAAATCTGAAAAATAATTAATACCGGGGGGCTGTAAACGACTCCTAGAGCAGCTTTGACACCTTTAACAATAATCTCAAGCAAAATGTACTCCATTGAGCCCGTATACTGAGAAGGCGACATTGAGATAATTTCAAATTTAATGTTACTACGTAGGTAGATAGCAACGCCACCACACCCTGCCCCAACGCGGTCATTGCGAATGAGAACAAATCCTGGTAGTGAGTAACAAGTTGAAGCTAAGCTGGGTTTCAAAAAAGATTCAGAGACTAGTACTGCATTAACATAATCTGAAGAGAAAGTTTCCAAAAATCATTATAGTGCCCCGGAATACTCTGTGCATTTATATGGCACACATTAAAATTGTGAGGAAAATTAGAGAAAACATTATGCACATTAGATCCCAGAGTGCCTGCCGATTCACAAGAGGCAAAACTAGAATCATGCGAATCCAAGGCAGAACAGAAAGATTCGTCTGTATCGACATTGCTTGATTGCTGCATTATAGACATATATTATAAATATTCAATAAGCTAAAAATATATAAAAATGTGAATATTTAATTGAAAATAATAATATATTAATATACCTAACTATTGTTAAGAGTCTCAAATTAAAAGTAAACCTAAACTAGCTGCACAACCCGCCGGTTGGACATAATACATTGTTTAATAAGAAAGTAACACATTCACAACATAATTAAACAAGTGTGACTATAGATGTCTTTGCCTTTTTAAATTGACATCGGGAAAATAATTCGAGGTATGGCACATCACTGCAATGTCAAACAAATGTTAATGCATAGCAAACGTCAATGTCAAATATTTCAACAAGCAAACAAAAAAAAATCAGATTTATAAAAGTGCCCACAAATGTATTAGAAATACTATACATATCTAAATAGTTAATTACCCTCGAGAGCAAAGGAGAAGAAATATCAAGGCAAAGAACCAATACACTTGTACAACTTTAGCACAAAGAAATGACCAATAGTACTCGAATTTAGCTTGGCATTTTGTGCCTGCGCCTGCCGACGAGTGATCTTCTTGGCGGCTGGCTGCTGATTTCCCTTTGGGGGTTTGGTGGCACTACTTCGATATCACTGCCGACCGCCGAGGCCGGAAACTTGTTGGTCAAAGCGGCCAACTGTCTTTTTGTCGCTATCTTAACTCGATCTCCGGTTGGAACTTTAACGTGAATGACGCCATCCAGCGTCCAGCAACGCTTCATGCCAAAGTGCGTCCGGGCAGCCAGGAATACCTCCTGCCTGTCACGAGTAAGGAATTCTGACGTACTGATAGATGTCCCTTTAAGACCGGATTTCTTGCCCCAGACTAATGACTTTACCTCTAGTGTGCGGAACTTCACCAGAACCGGTCGTGCTCGACCCGGCTTAGACACACCAATACGGTGACAAACCTTAATTAGGTCATTGGCGTCCGTAATGCCAAGCTTGTCCGTGAGAATGCTCTTAATAATGGCTAGACTATCTTCATCCGGGGACTCTGGTACGCCATTAAATAACAAGATCTTCTGCCTACTTCTCATCTCAATGGCGTCTACTTTGGCACTCAAGCTAGCAATCTCCAGGTCCAGCAGAAAGAAATGTAGACTTTACCAGGTCTTGAAACTCTGAGTATTCTTGCCGCAGCTGATCAGCATCAGATGGAGGGGTGGTGGCCAGTGCCAGCCTCTTCTCAAACTCAGCCATCCGGTTGGAAAGGGATGCCTTAATGCTCCTTTGTGTTGCTTGTACAGACTCCAATTGGGAATTATGTGTGGTGTCCATTATAAGTGTAGTGTTTTAGTTGTCCAAATGGCAGGTTAGTGCAGGTTTATATTATAATCTCATATACAAAGTTTAGTTCAATTACTAGAACAATCAATCGTTAATAAAAAATATTACGTTTATTACATATATTAAATTAATTAAATAATGCGAGAGCTCTTTTGACTAGTGTGTATCTTGCAACTACCCACAAGAAAAAAAAAAAAAAAAAAAAAATTGTATCGGGTACTAACTTTAATGTAACAAATCCTAATATATTGAGGGTCTAATTTTTTAAATTGACAATGAATTGAATAATTTTCAGCTCCACGAGCTTACTGGAGCATACCTGGTGGACTCCCTGATCGAGTCCAACCCGATGATGTGAAAGGACTGGGAGGTGCATGAACCAGGACCTGCTGCTGGGAGAGAGGCCGGGCCCGGGGAGGGAGGCCCTGGACAACCGCCAGGAGTCCTCGCTCATGAGAGCTGATGGTGTGCTGCGTCCGCCAGGTCACTCACTTGTCTATATCTCTACTCTACACATATCTGCTGCTGGAGGAGGCCCTGGACAACCGCCAGAGTCCTCAATATAGAGCTGATGGTGTGCTACGTCCGCCAGGTCACTCACTTGTCTATATCTCTCTACATATCTGCTGCTGGAGGAGGCCCTGGACAGCCGCCAGGGAGTCCCTCGCTCATAGAGCTGATGGTGTGCTGCGTCCGCCAGGTCACTCACTTGTCTATATCTCTACTCTACACACTTATGCTGCTGCTGGAGGAGGCCCTGGACAACCGCCAGGAGTCCTCAGCTCATAGAGCTGATGGTGTGCTGCGTCCGCCCAGGTCACTCCCACTTGTCTATATCTCTACTCTACACATATCTGCTGCTGGAGGAGGCCCTGGACAACCGCCAGGAGTCCTCGCTCACTAGAAGCTGATGGTGTGCTGCGTCCGCCAGGTCACTCACTTGTCTATATCTCTACTCTACACATATCTGCTGCTGGAGGCCCTGGACAACCGCCAGGGAGTCCTCGCTCATAGAGCTGATGGTGTGCTGCGCTCCCGCTTTCAGGTCACTCACTTGTCTATATCTCTACTCTACACATATCTGCTGCTGGAGGAGGCCCTGGACAACCGCCAGGAGTCCTCGCTCATAGGAAGCTGATGGTGTGCTGCGTCCGCCAGGTCACTCACTTGTCTATATCTCTACTCTACACATATCTGCTGCTGGAGGAGGCCCTGGACAACCGCCAGGAGTCCTCGCTCATAGAGCTGATGGTGTGCTGCGTCCGCCAGGTCACTCACTTGTCTATATCTCTACTCTACACATATCTGCTGCTGGAGGAGGCCCTGGACAACCGCCAGGAGTCCTCGCTCATAGAGCTGATGGTGTGCTGCGTCCGCCAGGTCACTCACTTGTCTATATCTCTACTCTACACATATCTGCTGCTGGAGGAGGCCCTGGACAACCGCCAGGAGTCCTCGCTCATAGAGCTGATGGTGTGCTGCGTCCGCCAGGTCACTCACTTGTCTATATCTCTACTCTACACATATCTGCTGCTGGAGGAGGCCCTGGACAACCGCCAGGAGTCCTCGCTCATAGAGCTGATGGTGTGCTGCGTCCGCCAGGTCACTCACTTGTCTATATCTCTACTCTACACATATCTGCTGCTGGAGGAGGCCCTGGACAACCGCCAGGAGTCCTCGCTCATAGAGCTGATGGTGTGCTGCGTCCGCCAGGTCACTCACTTGTCTATATCTCTACTCTACACATATCTGCTGCTGGAGGAGGCCCTGGACAACCGCCAGGGTCCTCGCTCATAGAGCTGATGGTGTGCTGCGTCCGCCAGGTCACTCACTTGTCTATATCTCTACTCTACACATATCTGCTGCTGGAGGAGGCCCTGGACAACCGCCAGGAGTCCTCGCTCATAGAGCTGATGGTGTGCTGCGTCCGCCAGGTCACTCACTTGTCTATATCTCTACTCTACACATATCTGCTGCTGGAGGAGGCCCTGGACAACCGCCAGGAGTCCTCGCTCATAGAGCTGATGGTGTGCTGCGTCCGCCAGGTCACTCACTTGTCTATATCTCTACTCTACACATATCTGCTGCTGGAGGAGGCCCTGGACAACCGCCAGGAGTCCTCGCTCATAGAGCTGATGGTGTGCTGCGTCCGCCAGGTCACTCACTTGTCTATATCTCTACTCTACACATATCTGCTGCTGGAGGAGGCCCTGGACAACCGCCAGGAGTCCTCGCTCATAGAGCTGAGTGGTGTGCTGCGTCCGCCAGGTCACTCACTTGTCTATATCTCTACTCTACACATATCTGCTGCTGGAGGAGGCCCTGGACAACCGCCAGGAGTCCTCGCTCATAGAGCTGATGGTGTGCTGCGTCCGCCAGGTCACTCACTTGTCTATATCTCTACTCTACACATATCTGCTGCTGGAGGAGGCCCTGGACAACCGCCAGGAGTCCTCGCTCATAGAGCTGATGGTGTGCTGCGTCCGCCAGGTCACTCACTTGTCTATATCTCTACTCTACACATATCTGCTGCTGGAGGAGGCCCTGGACAACCGCCAGGAGTCCTCGCTCATAGAGCTGATGGTGTGCTGCGTCCGCCAGGTCACTCACTTGTCTATATCTCTACTCTACACATATCTGCTGCTGGAGGAGGCCCTGGACAGCCGCCAGGAGTCCTCGCTCATAGAGCTGATGGTGTGCTGCGTCCGCCAGGTCACTCACTTGTCTATATCTCTACTCTACACATATCTGCTGCTGGAGGAGGCCCTGGACAACCGCCAGGAGTCCTCGCTCATAGAGCTGATGGTGTGCTGCGTCCGCCAGGTCACTCACTTGTCTATATCTCTACTCTACACATATCTGCTGCTGGAGGAGGCCCTGGACAACCGCCAGGAGTCCTCGCTCATAGAGCTGATGGTGTGCTGCGTCCGCCAGGTCACTCACTTGTCTATATCTCTACTCTACACATATCTGCTGCTGGAGGAGGCCCTGGACAACCGCCAGGAGTCCTCGCTCATAGAGCTGATGGTGTGCTGCGTCCGCCAGGTCACTCACTTGTCTATATCTCTACTCTACACATATCTGCTGCTGGAGGAGGCCCTGGACAACCGCCAGGAGTCCTCGCTCATAGAGCTGATGGTGTGCTGCGTCCGCCAGGTCACTCACTTGTCTATATCTCTACTCTACACATATCTGCTGCTGGAGGAGGCCCTGGACATCATAGAGCTGATGGTGTGCTGCGTCCGCCAGGTCACTCACTTGTCTATATCTCTACTCTACACATATCTACCGACATTTTGACACGACTGACCAAAATAGGAGTGTTTGTTTTTAGGTTCATGTATGTATAGGTATAAGTTTCTTTGTTCCACCATAAGTCCTGAATGGCTTAACAAATTTTGATGTGAGAGGTATTTTTATATTCCTTGCATTTCTCCAAGTGACATAGGCTAAGTGAGTTGTCAGTCGTGTTTTTTAATTTTTTAATAGGTAATTAGCTTGTTAGTTGTCCTCATACTTCCTTCTGTTGTGATTTGAATAACTTATATAAGTGGAGGTGGTCGAGGCCTAGTTTCTTCAGGTAACAAAGCACTGCAGAAAATGTCCATCATACCACTGATATTACAGAAGACCAAAGATACCACTGATATTACAGAAGACCAAAGCAACTGACAGTTGTTTTTATTTTTTAAGTCTGTATAACATGTAAAGGGGTTTCTAATTTTAAAGTGGGATGAGCTTTAGGTTATGTGATTTGCTTGTCCTAAGTAATATTATAAATGCGAAAGTGATTTGTTTGTTTATTATCTCTTCACGCTTTATTTACTGAACGAATCTTTCTTAAATTTCGCATACACATACTCATTTCGCGTACTGAGAAGGACATACGGTACCTTTCATCCTGGGAAAATGTTTCCGTAAGGAATGCACGCGGGCGAAGTCGCGGGCATAAGCTAGTAAAATATAAAGACTGAAGAGCTATTGTGTTGTGATGTGTCAGTAACAATGTGATAATGTCCACAGGCGAGCTCGGGCGAGCCGCCGGTGGGCCGCGCGCCGCGCAAGCCGCTCACCGTCAGCAAGGAGCAGGCCAAGGTATACACACTATTTTATTCTTTTATTTTATTTTGCATCATATTTTTCATGTTTCCTTAAGGTATTTCACTTATTTTACTCCTCAGTCATGAGGAATTCATATTCCTCATGACTGAGGGTTGTGGTCATTATGTTGAATGAAACACACACAACTATGTTGGCAATGTAAATGGAGTAGTTTGGAGTAGTGCTTTCTTGATTTCACACACTAATTAATAAGATAACCATCAAAATCATTATAGTTTACTATTGCTTGACTGATGTGAATTTAAAATATTAACCATGCTAAAAAACAAATGTAATTTCAGATAGTATCTGACGACCGTGCGCGCATGACCACGCACTTCATCTCCACGTTACCGGCTCTGCTGGACAAGTTCGGTGCCGACCCTGAGAAGCTGGCCAACCTCGCCTCCATCCCGCAGTACTTCGAGCTGGAGCTGTACACCACCACGCGGCAGGAAGCGGTAATGTCATCTCCACGTTACAGCTCTGCTGGACAAGTTCGGTGCCGACCCTGAGAAGCTGGCCAACCTCGCCTCCATCCCGCAGTACTTCGAGCTGGAGCTGTACACCACCACGCGGCAGGAAGCGGTAATGTCATCTCCACGTTACAGCTCTGCTGGACAAGTTCAGTGCCGACCCTGAGAAGCTGGCCAACCTCGCCTCCATCCGCAGTACTTCGAGCTGGAGCTGTACACCACCACGCGGCAGGAAGCGGTAATGTCATCTCCACGTTACAGCTCTGCTGGACAAGTTCAGTGCCGACCCTGAGAAGCTGGCCAACCTCGCCTCCATCCCGCAGTACTTCGAGCTGGAGCTGTACACCACCACGCGGCAGGAAGCGGTAATGTCATCTCCACGTTACAGCTCTGCTGGACAAGTTCGGTGCCGACCCTGAGAAGCTGGCCAACCTCGCCTCCATCCCGCAGTACTTCGAGCTGGAGCTGTACACCACCACGCGGCAGGAAGCGGTAATGTCATTTCTACGTTATCGGCTCTGTTGGACAAGTTTGGAGGCTAGCCATTAAGCCACGGCTTGGTGTCAATTAATAGGGTCAAAAATAACAATCAAATCACTCTAAAATTAAATGAAACGGTTACCTATCACAAACTAGAATTCTTTAGTTACGAATTTGAAAATAACAAAAACGTTTCGTAATTTTTTTATTTTCAATATTTTCATTTGACCGAAATCTCTTATTCCATCTGGTTGAAATTCCGATTTTCGATTGTTATATTTTTTGAAAGGTATATGCTTTGTATTGCAACCTAACGTTAAACCGATGATACTATTACTATATGTTTCATAAAGAAAATAATTATTTAACGTAAAAATTATTTTCCCTATTATTAAAATACAACATGACAATAATTTAAATCATAATTTTGAAATCCAGAATGTTTATATATACAGAGTATATACTTTGTAGTTATGTTCTATTTGTGTGTTTGTCATGTTGTGCGGCTTAGGGTGGCCCAAGGGCCACCTCGCCGCAACCTGAACCTACCTATAGCGCTCTGTCACAAGGTTGTCTGTCAGGTTGCGGCGGGGTGGCCCAAGGGCCACCCCGCCGCAACCTGAACCTACCTATAGCGCTCTGTCACAAGATTCAAATGTGATATAGAATTATCCTAAAACGTAATGTTTAAATACATAGTGTTAATCTTCTAAAGTAAATCATTTAGCCCGGTAAAATAAAAGTTATTGAAAATCTGTGTAAATAATAATTTGGAAGAAGTTATTTCTATAATTAATACTTCTAGAAAATAAAATTCTTGTTACCAAATAATTTTTCAAATAAAAATTACATATTTTGATTTTCGGTCGATAGTTTTTATAAAAGACGAAAAATATATTTATTGAATTTATATATGCAGAAAATATGGTAAAGAACCCATTTGGCATTTAAAACTTCGTTTTCGAACAAATAAAAATCGAAGAAAAACAAATCTAGTTTGTGATAGGTTACCAAATGAAACACGTTAATGACGCACGATTGAACGACATAAATTCAAAATACTAGCTGTGCCCCGGGCTTTGTTCCTATTTGAATTTCGGGATTAGAGTACCTTGGGTGCCATTCCCGGTATTTTTCTACCCGTAAACCAAATTTCATCGAAATTCGTTCAGTAGGTTATGCGTGATTGAGTAACAAACCTCACAAATTCACACCCAAACTTTCCCAAATAACATTAGTAGGATTAGAGTCTTTGTTATACTTTCTGCTCAACCCTAAGATTTGACTGTCAGACAATGCTTTTAGCATTAAGTCTACCTTTTGTACTGTACTTTTGTGTGTGTGTACAATAAAGTTTCAATAAATAAATAAAAATAAGAAAATAATAAATATTCCTTTTTTAGGATAAGTCCGCCATTGTACGCCTCTCTTTTTGTTTCACTATGTTTTGTATATTTCTTGTGTGTATGTGCAATAAAGAGTTTACAAACAAACAAACAAAAATAAATATTGACCGTAAATCGTAAATGCAGAACCTGACGCTCCTCCTGAACAAGCTGCGCGACATCGTGAGCGTGCAGACGGAAGCGGAAGTAGTAGAGACGTGCGGCCGCACACTCGAGTACCTGTGCTCGGCTGCGTGCGGCGTGTACACGCGCTGCAACGTGGCGCGCGCGACGGTCACGGACATGTGCGTGAACCGGTACAAGGAGGCCATCGACGACTTCCGCTCGCTGCTCGAGGGCGGCGAGACGCCCGACGCTGACGAGATCTTCAACGTCATCAACTCTTTGAGGAAGGTCAGTGATTAACTAGTGTTGTATGTTAACACCTGAGCAGCTGATAAGATAGATAATAAATGCTGCTAAGGTAAAAGCAAATGTATTCTAAAATACTTAAATGCTAATGAATACACGAACGCGATGCGCGGTGATGATGTGCGAAAGTGAATCGTGAACTGATTGATAGATAGACAAAAATATGCATTCGTGTAATAATGCTTATCGGGCGATTTGTATGTGCGGTGAAACCGTACAAGTGTTCCATAAGTACACTCACTTGCAGGAAACCTGACCCCCTGAGATAGGAGAGGTGAGGGTCAGATTTCTCTGCAGCTGTGGTATTGTGTTTTGTAATATAAAAATGGATAATCACGGAGAATATTTTTTTAAAAACTAGCGTGACCACGGGACTTTGTTCTTAAAATCAAATCCTTTCTTAGTGCTCCTCTATACTCCCTAAGGAACCTACATGCCAAATTTCAGCTTCTTACGTCAAGTTATTTTGGCAGTGCATTGTCTATCAGCCATTCAGTCAGTAACAAATTAATTTGTTTTGATTTTGATTATTTATTTAAATACAGAAATTGGCCAAAATCGTTACAGCAGTTTCAGAGAAATCAATATAGTTGATAAAAAATATGTATGTAAGAAATAACTGTTTTTTAAATTTGAATAAAATGTCTTATTACAATATATTTGGCAGGTGTCGATCATGTACATGTGCCACAACTTGAACGACACCAACATCTGGGACTCGCTGTACGAAGACCTGCCCAGGTGCATTAAGGGCGAGGAAGGTGCGCCGGAACAGGTAACAAGAGATAGATCAATTCTTTAATGTATAATAAGAAACTTAACATAAAAACTATTTACTCAAAAATGCATGTAATGTGGTCATTATTTTGACAACTTTGTTTGAGCAAAGTCGACCTTGCCGTTCTGTTTTCAAATAGCGGCCGACAAAGCTTTGCTGGCCGCTCTAACAGGCCGGCAAAACATTGCCGGCCGCTATTTTGACGTTTCAACGTTTTGAAAATCGAATGCAAAAAGATTTTTATTTAAAACACAGCTGTTTGTATAGAGATAGGTAAAAAAAGATTTTATTCCATATTTGGCTGTATAGTTCCAACTACCATTGCTTAAAAAAACCAAAGAAGTAACAAAAAGCGCGGTTCAGCGAAAATTTTGTTTTTTATTTAGTGACTTTTTTGATAAAAATGACTTTGAAAGCGAAAATTCTTCCGATTCAATGTGTTTAACGCCGCCGCGTATATGTAAACCCTTCCAGTATTCAGAACTTCGGAAAATCTGAGCTGCGGAAGGGTTTACAAGAATGAATTCACAAAAAATTGCCGTAAATCATTCCGTTATTCAGAGCTACGAACGATCTGGATTCGGGGATGGTTTTCGGTATAATATTTGAAAAGTCGTAATAAAAACTGCTTCCTGTACTCAGAACCCAAAAAATATAATAGGTAGGTGCGATCTGACATGCGGGAGGGCTTGCTGCGCTATGCTCCCCGACCTCAGATGAAAGGACTCGTTATGAGGACCTCAAATATATTTTTGTTATTATTGTAAAATAAATAGTTTTGATTTTATTCATGAAAGAAGACGAAAATTTACCACCCTGATCTCCAAAACTACTGAATTTTGCAAAAAACACATAAAATATAGTTCAGTGCCTGTAGATTACAGGAAAACCTATAGGAATGGCATTGTTCGGAATCCTCTCCACGCGAGTTCAACTCGTATTTGGCCGGTTTTTTTATAATCTCATCTTTGAATTAATTATTCTTTATCTTATAATTATGTGTTGTTAAAATAAATAATTATTTTGTCGTAAGTTTAAATAATTCAATTTAATTTTGTTTCGTTATAATTCCTAATAGCTCTTATCGAGCATTTACTGTTAAATTGTAATTCATATCTATAATTCTAGCTCAGAAGTACTGGCGTTCTGAATACTGGAAGGCTTTTTATATATGCATCCTTATTTTGCTTCTGTAATCCCTCCCGCATTACAGAACTGAAATCAGGGTAGCATTTAAGCCATCAAAACAGCCGTTTCATCGCTTAAATGCTCCCGCAGCTCAGATGTATGGAGGTTCTGAATACTGGAAGGGTTTACATAAACGCAACGCCGCCAGACATAAAAGATGAAGCTAAATTAGTGGTTGAAAATTTGATACCGCAAAACTCAAAGGAAAAATATACGCTTTCATATGAAAAATTTGTGCAGTGGAAAATCAGTAGGAAATGTAAATATTTATCCGAAAATGTTTTTCTTGCGTATTTCAATGATCTTTCCAACAAAATGAAGCCTTCGTCTCTCTGGAATACCTATTCAATGTTAAAGTGCATGGTTCCGATAAAGCATAAAATGATGAAATAAATGAAGTAATAATACAGCAGTCACACACTGCATTAGAATTATCGTAAACTATTAGTAATATCAAACCGGGAAAGTCGGGTAATATCAAACCGGGTAAGTTGAATTTTAGTAACTGTACTTTTCATAATTGTCATTTTAATTAAATTTCTAGTTAATTAATATATATTTATTCAAATTACTTGCTGGTTTTATTTAGATTAGATACTTGCATTTTTGAGTAAAGCACTATACAAGCCTTGGCCCACAATGACTGCTTCGCTGGTCACGCTATGATTGCCTCGAGCTAGCATAGCTACGCTCTAGGCCTTCCAGCTTGGCCATCGTTGCAGCCCTTGCTGTCCTCGCTGTGTCGGCTCGAGCTCCGGGCCGACATCTCAGCTCGTCCATCAAGTGCTGCACGCTGACCGCGCTGTGTCGGCCTGGAGCTGCGCTACGCTGCGCTCTTGGCCATCATCAGCGCGACCAGCAAAGTACTCATTATAGACCTCGGCAGTAATGTACTATTATGAAAAACTAGCATGGGTCTGGGACTTTGTTTCCGTGGAAATTTCAGGAAATCCTCTCGTAGTCCTCCTCTAAACTGTCTAAGGAACCTACATGCCAAATTTCGGCTTCCTACGCACAATAGTTTTGACTGTGCGTTGTCTGTCTGTCACTCAGTCTGACGGACCGACTATTAACCGACATCTAAAGTTCTTTCCTTAAAAGAAAGCTATATCATCCCGAGCGAAGCCGGGGCGGGGCGCTAGTGGAAAGTGTAATGATCAACAAGTAAATTGTATTGTAATTTCAGGCGATGCCGTCGGCGGCGCTAGTATACGTGGTCCGCGCGTGCTTCTACTCTCTACTGTGGTCTCTACACACGCTGGAGGAGAAGATCAGCCAGGGCGGGAACAACAGCGGCGTCGTGGCCGATGCGCAGGCGCTCAGGTTTGTGTTGCTATTGTCTGCTGTGGTCTACACACACTGGAGGAGAAGATCAGCCAGGGCGGGAACAACAGCGGCGTCGTGGCCGATGCGCAGGCGCTCAGGTTTGTGTTGCTATTGTCTGCTGTGGTCTACACACACTGGAGGAGAAGATCAGCCAGGGCGGGAACAACAGCGGCGTCGTGGCCGATGCGCAGGCGCTCAGGTTTGTGTTGCTATTGTCTGCTGTGGTCTACACACACTGGAGGAGAAGATCAGCCAGGGCGGGAACAACAGCGGCGTCGTGGCCGATGCGCAGGCGCTCAGGTTTGTGTTGCTATTGTCTGCTGTGGTCTACACACACTGGAGGAGAAGATCAGCCAGGGCGGGAACAACAGCGGCGTCGTGGCCGATGCGCAGGCGCTCAGGTTTGTGTTGCTATTGTCTGCTGTGGTCTACACACACTGGAGGAGAAGATCAGCCAGGGCGGGAACAACAGCGGCGTCGTGGCCGATGCGCAGGCGCTCAGGTTTGTGTTGCTATTGTCTGCTGTGGTCTACACACACTGGAGGAGAAGATCAGCCAGGGCGGGAACAACAGCGGCGTCGTGGCCGATGCGCAGGCGCTCAGGTTTGTGTTGCTATTGTCTGCTGTGGTCTACACACACTGGAGGAGAAGATCAGCCAGGGCGGGAACAACAGCGGCGTCGTGGCCGATGCGCAGGCGCTCAGGTTTGTGTTGCTATTGTCTGCTGTGGTCTACACACACTGGAGGAGAAGATCAGCCAGGGCGGGAACAACAGCGGCGTCGTGGCCGATGCGCAGGCGCTCAGGTTTGTGTTGCTATTGTCTGCTGTGGTCTACACACACTGGAGGAGAAGATCAGCCAGGGCGGGAACAACAGCGGCGTCGTGGCCGATGCGCAGGCGCTCGGGTTTGTGTTGCTATTGTCTGCTGTGGTCTACACACTGGAGGAGAAGATCAGCCAGGGCGGGAACAACAGCGGCGTCGTGGCCGATGCGCAGGCGCTCAGGTTTGTGTTGCTATTGTCTGCTGTGGTCTACACACACTGGAGGAGAAGATCAGCCAGGGCGGGAACAACAGCGGCGTCGTGGCCGATGCGCAGGCGCTCAGGTTTGTGTTGCTATTGTCTGCTGTGGTCTACACACACTGGAGGAGAAGATCAGCCAGGGCGGGAACAACAGCGGCGTCGTGGCCGATGCACAGGCGCTCAGGTTTGTGTTGTTTGTGTACTCATTGATTCATATATAATAGTTTTCACCAACTACCTCGTGAAGAAAAACATCGTGAGAAAATCTGCACTACAGTTTATGAATATCAGAAAAAAGTGTAAAATGGAGAAGGTAATGGCAAACTATTCCATTAACATTGTCAAGATGATCGTTACGCGTGTTTCGTAGTGCTGTATTGTGTTGTGTATTACATAGATTTAGCAAGATGGTGTAACAAACATACTCACAAGATGACATCCAAACTTTCGTATTTGTAATGATAGTAACTACCAGTGGCGTGGGGTGAAAATAAATACAAAGGTAAAGCCACAGTGCATGTCGAGTATGATAAAAGTGGCTTTAAAAAAAGCCGTTTAAAGCACATGTCACTCACACGTATATACACTCAAATATATAGAAAAAAACCGGCCAAGTGCGAGTCAAACTCTCGCGCACCGAGAGTTCCGTACACAAAAGCATCTCACATTATAGCTCTAACTAAAAGACCAACTAGTTTCAAAAACAAACTTAACTTTGCAGTTTGATCCCTAACAGATTCACACTGAATCCAGCGCAAAAATAAGTTTGTAACACTTTTTTTAGGCTTCCAAAAACATATACAATTTTTCAGATTTATTCCTGTATAAGTACTGTTAGACCTTACTTTTTGCCAAATTTCATAATTTTAGGTCAACCTATGGGGTCATACCTAAAATTATGAAATTCTAAAACCTATGGGGTCCTTACCCATAGATTTTGATTGCTGCCTGAAATCGCAAAATATTATCGCGTTGACGTATAATTTTGATTATTTTTTTGGTGATCTTTCACCAAAAAAATAATCAACCGTGGATCCGAGTTCAATAGTAATTTTAACTTGATACCTTTATGCGTTTCATATCGCGATGAGCCATGAGAGATGTTTAATGATATATTTTTTATTTTCGAACGATTGTTTTGAGAACGAGGTTAACTCATTTAATAGGATATCTGTAAGACAACAACCTATTTGTTGTTGTTCGACAAGAAACAAAAATAAACAAACATACCCACATTTACGCCTTTACGATGAAACAATCCATAAACACTATACAATGGACATAACACTTGGCACGTAAAATTTCACCACTTTCGATTCTTATAAACTATATAATATACCACAATCAAGTTAATCACATATCACAACAATAGATAATTAGCGTTCGCCGTGAGTGCAAAATGCAAATGCGCGCAAATCAATCAAAATAACCAAGACTAGGTGTCATTAGACATTCGCGGATAATCGCTGTGATTGGACGAAAATTTTTCAAACGACCCAATAAGGTTTCGTTGGAGGCGATCGGCTATCGGCTTAATCGCTGGTCTATATCGACGAGTGGTTGCATATGTAGTTGTAATGTCATGGTTTGTGTGTCACCATACATTTAAATTTTACAAATTCCCAATATTATTACAGAGTTACTTTCTACCGCGGCTAGCGACCTGCGATTGAAATCGTGTGTGTGGCGTTTGCGCGATATAATTATATGCGCGCAATGTAATTGTATTTCGCGCTCATATTAAAATATCTAAGTGAATTCCGTGGATCGTCGGCTTATGGTTTGTTATATGATTATAGATTTTAGTGCAAGTGTAGGCCGCAAGATTAAGCTATTATTGTTAGTCATAAAAATAATGTATATATTAGAATCTGCCAAGGGAAGCCGGTAGGAATCGTGTTGTAAGGACGCTTCGCCACTGGTAACTACTAAGATAACCTACAGAGGTGGGCCACAGGGCCCAACGGTCATCATGCCGGACTGTCACAGCGGAGGTCCCGTGGTTGATCCTCGGTCGGGTCAAGATGGAAAAAATTATCTTTTTCAGATTGACCTGGGTCTTGGATGTTTATCTATATATGTATTTGTTATAAAATATAATATCGTTAGTTAGTATCCCCTAATCAGAGATGTGTATACGCCGGGAAAAAATGCCCTTTTACACGACTAACCAAAAGGAGTGTTATGGTTTCAGGGTTCATGTATGTAATTTCTTTATTCCACCATAAGTCCTGAACGGCTTAACACATTTTGATGTTTTACCTATTATAAGTCTCAATTTGTATCCTTTACGTGTTTTGGTGTAATAAGGCATTATTACTTTACTTAATTACTGATGTGAGAGGTATTTTTAGATTCCTTACGTTAGCCCGAATGACATTGTCAAAGGAATTGACATGAACGATAACAATCACAAACAAAAGATTGTCAAAACAAATTATGCTGGAATGATTTCTAACAGAATTATTTATATTACAAAATTAATGAAAGAATAAGTGAATTAACCATAAGTACACGACACAACGTAACAATGTGTGATATGTCTGTATTTTTTATGTAGCTAATAGGTCGAAAACTTTCCATAAGTCAAAATCAAAAGGGAAGTACGGAGCGATTTTTCCGATAATACTCACAGACTCATAGAGGAAAGATGGCGGGTAGCTAACAAATCTCCACGGAAACTAACCATCTTAACAAAGTAATAAGGAAATCGATCAGACAGGATATTAGACACAACAACCTAAATATAATAAAAGAAACAATTGAGAAATATCGAGGACCCAAAGTGTTCAGGAGGAGGATGAAAAAAGGTACTGGCCAAATCCACAAAATAACAAAAGACGATGGTACTGTAGTCACCAGTAGACCAAGAGATATTAAATGCAGTAGAGGATTTCTACCGAGCGCTTTATAGCAGCCAGATGGAAGAGCCATCCCAACCAACGACAGATCCTAGAGCAAAGCTGCATCGCCACCTCACCGAAGACCTCCCAGACATCAGTCTGTACGAAATCAAGAGTTCGCTAAAGAAGATGAGATCTGAAAAAGCCCCAGGTATGGATGGAATCACTAGTGAGCTTTTGAAATTCGGTGGGAAAGTTATCCTTGGTCAACTACAGATCCTATTCAACAAAGTGATCCATGAGGGAGTGACACCGGAGGACTGGAAAACTGCCATAGTGACCTTGATACACAAGAAAGGCGATAAGACAAAGCTATCTAACTACAGGCCTATTTGTATCCTAAACCACATATACAAACTCTTTACTAAAGTGGTTTGTGCTAGAATCACTAAAAAACTTGATGCTGCACAGCCAATGGAACAGGCGGGTTTCCGGTCCAACTTCTCTACGGTAGATCACATCTTCACCGCGCGACAGCTCTTTGAAAAATGCAACGAATACAAGTTGCCTCTGCACGTAGCCTTTGTCGACTATGAAAAAGCTTTTGACTCGGTTGAACATTGGGCAGTCTATAATTCACTTAAAAGAATTAACGTGGATGATAGATACATACAAGTCTTCAAAGAGATATACAGCAAGGCTACGATGCAATTCAAATTGCATGAACTTACAGCGCCAATTCAAGTCTCGCGTGGTGTAAGACAGGGCGATACCATCTCGCCAAAACTGTTCACAGCAGCCCTAGAAGACATGTTCCGCACTATCGACTGGACAGGGAAAGGCTTAAATATCAACGGAGAGTGGCTAACACACTTAAGGTTTGCTGACGACATCATTATTCTGGCCTCCTCCGTGGATCAGTTGCAAAGCATGCTTGAGGACCTACAGCTAGCCTCAAGTAAGATAGGCCTAAAGATGAACACGTCTAAAACTCAGTTCATGAGCGGGGATGATGTGGACAGCATTGTGGTGAATGGTCACGAAATCCAGCGAGTATCCCAATACACATACCTTGGCCAGACGCTCACATTTGCACAAAAATTCCCAAGAACTGGAGGTTAAGAGGCGAATCCGACTGGGATGGGCTGCATTCGGAAAGTTGGATGATGTCTTCAAGAGTAAACTACCAATGAGCCTAAAACGTCGAGTGTTTGACCAATGTGTCCTCCCAGTAATGACCTACGGCTGTGAGACCTGGACCCTTACTGCAAAATCTATGCACAGCTTAAAAGTGGCGCAAAGGGCTATGGAAAGAGCCATGCTCGGTATTTCCCTTAGAGACAGAGTGCGAAACACCGAAATCAGAAGACTAACAAAAGTTACTGATATAGCAAGAAGTATAGCTACTCTGAAGTGGAAATGGGCAGGTCACATAAGCCGAAGGGAGGACGGAAGATGGGGCCGAAAATTACTGGACTGGCGGCCGTGGATGGGGCGAAGAAAGCAGGGCAAACCAGCTGCCCGCTGGAGCGATGACATCGCCAAAATTGGAGGCCCATTGTGGAGAAGGATTGCGAAAGATCGCGAAGCTTGGCGTGCATTGGAGGAGGCTTATGTCCTGCAGTGGACGAAATGAGCCGCAGAAGAAGAAGAAGAAGAAGAAGAATAGGTCTCACTGCGGGGCAAAAAGCCTCCCCTTTATCTTTTTCAACTATCTATATCGCTCGCTACCTGCTGCTATTGTCTATTAAAGGCCGACAATTCGTCAGACCACCTCATTTTCGTTTTCATCTATATATATGTTCGGGCGCCTGACATGAATATGCAGCAATGTCAAACTACGGAGGCTTTACCCGTATTCCCGTACTTTACCCGTACTTATGTCCTGGCTGGACACTTGCTCCCCGAGGAAAGGTGGTAGAATGAAATTCCCGGAGAGGTTTAGATGGAGTATATAATGACTCTTAGAAATTGATACAAAGGTATGTAAAAAATAGTATATAAATAGTATATGACGCGGACTCCTTCGCGTCTGGATGTGGAGTGCCGACCGGGCGACGATGACGAAGCCTTTATGTATAACGAAGCTCCTATGTGGAATACGGGTAAAGCCTCCGTAGTTTGACATTGCTGCATATTCATGTCAGGCGCCCGAACATCTTCCCGGCCGTTTAAAGTATTCTACTTTAAACCGTGGATTCCTTTTCTGTGGAATTCTCCTCGACGGTATCTGGCATCGGCAATGGGCATAAACGGGTAAGGGGCCTCCGTTGTACACCGCGATTGGTCAGGACGTCCGCCACTCTGGCAATGCCGTCTGGCCCAGGAAATAATTTTTGTATCCGACCCATCTTCCAGCATAGTGGGGGGACATTCTCTTCGTGGACGATGACCAGGTCTCCAACGGACAGTTTTGGGCCGTCCTTTTTCCATTTGGGCCGTTTTTGGAGTTCGTGAAGGTACTCATGGTGCCATCTGCGCCAGAAATGAAGACGGATTTGTTCCAACCGTGCGTAGCGTTGAAGCGGGGTGGCGTCGGTGACGTCAGCGTATGGCGATGGCAGCGCAGTGAGCGGACGGCCGATCAGGTAGTGCCCTGGGGTAAGGAAAAGGAGGTCGTTAGGATTTGATGACATAGGACACAGGGGACGGCTGTTTAAGACAGCTTCCACGTGTGCCAGTAGGGTTGACAATTCCTCATAAGTGAGATGGGAATTGCCCATGACTCTTTTGACATGAAACTTGGCAGATTTGATTCCTGCTTCGAACAGGCCATTAAAGTGAGGCGTATAGCTTGGGCTAAAAAAATTTGATTTGCTCCTCGTTTGCAAAGTCAAATAGTGAAGATGACATGTCTTTGATAAAACTACCAATTTCTTTGGCTGCAGCAACAAAATTCCGGCCATTATCACAAAAAATATCTGAAGGATTGCCGCGGCGAGAAATAAATCGACGCAGCGATAAAATAAATGCATCCTTAGTTAAATCGCTAACTAGCTCGAGATGCACGCATTTGTAGCGTAGGCATATAAATAAACATAGATAAGCTTTGCTTACTTTCGCACCACGGCAGTTGCGATTCAAAATATAAAATGGTCCAGCGAAATCTGTACCAACGGCCTTAAAAGGAAAGTCGAGGGTGATTCTATGGTGTGGTAAGTTACCCATCATAGGTACTAGCGTTTTACCTGCTGCGCGTCGACATTAAGTGCAGTTATGCACGGTACGTCTAGCTAAATGCCTATATGATTTGACGCACGCAAGCAACAGCTGTGGGCCGGCGTGTAAGTTACGTAAGTTCTCGTATTCAAAGCATAACTTTGTCAAATGATGAGACGAATGTAATAATAAGGGATGTTTTTGTTCGTAAGTATATTCGGAGGCGTTTAAACGACCACCTACTCTAATTAGACGTTGGTTAGACTAAAAAAATGGTGATAAAGATAAAATGCTAGATTTGCTGCTTATAGTTTTATTATTTTGTAATTGATTGAATTCAACTGGAAATGATTCCTGTTGCGAAATAGAACATAGTAAAAAAATGATTGATTTAATTCACTCAATGTTAATTGACCCGTGAGTTTAGAATTGTTTTTATTATTTTTTAAGTTGTTTACAAATCGTAGTACATAAGCAAATATACGTTTTAATTTAATTAGATTTGAAAAGTTAGTAAATGGAATAAAATTTTGAGCGGGTAGTGAGATGACAGAATGACTTTTTATTTCGGGCAAGTCAGTTGTCAAATCTTTATTGTTTAGTGTGGGCCACGAAGACTCGGACTGGGATAAAAACGGGGGACCGAACCACCAAATGGACCTGGACTGAATCTCATCGGGCTTGACGCCGCGAGATATCATATCGGCTGGATTGTCGTTGGTAGGTACGTATCTCCAACTGTTTGACTGTGTGAGCTCGCATATCTCGGAAACTCGGTTTGCTACAAATGATTTTTAAATTGCGTGGATTGGTACGTAACCAACTCAATACCACGCTAGAATCTGACCAGTATACAATACGCGAGATCGGATTTCTTAGTGACTCAATGACGGCCTGACAGAGTCTCGCTCCCAATAGGGCGGCAGATAACTCCAGCCGGGGAATAGTGGTAGGTTTGAGTGGAGCTACCTTCGATTTGGAGCATAATAGATTTGTTGACACATTCCCTGAAATGTCTACCGAGGTCATGTAAATACAAGCCCCGTAAGCCTTTTGGGAGGCGTCGCAAAACACGTGAATATCTACATTAGTAGGAGAAACGCATAGAACGTGTCTAGGTATACGTATGTTATTTAATGTGTCAATGCTGTTTATGAACATGAGCCATGACTTTTTTATTTCAGGGGGTACCTCATCGTCCCAGCCTAGCTTTTCAAGCCACAACTGTTGTAATAATAGTTTGGGAATAATGACGCATGGACTGAGGAGCCCCAGTGGATCGAAAATTTTAAATGAGGTTGACAAAATTGAGCGTTTTGTTATTTTGGAATTAATTGAGTATGAACCGAAATCAATGGAAAAATAGAACTCATCTGAGTTAGGCTTCCAGCCCAAGCCCAGGGTGCTGGATGCACTACTGAGTGTTAAATTTTCGTTAGTGTCAGCCGAAAGTGACTCAAGAAGTTTTTTTGAATTAGATTTATATTTTCTTAGTTGAAAACAACCTGCAGCAAGAGTATCGTGTACGGAATTTTGAATGTATAATAACTGAGATTCTGAATCTATCGAGGTGATGAAATCGTCAACATAAAAGTCATGCTGGATAATGTCACGAATCATGGGATCCTTGCTCTCTTCTCCCAATTGCCAAATGCATCGTGTGCTGAGAAAACTAGCGCTTGCGAAGCCGTAAGTCACCGTGCGTAGTTGTAAGGTGCGTAAGGGCAGGTGCTCACTCTCGCGCCATAAAATTAATTGCAAGTTACAATCGTCCTCATGAACTTCTACTTGCCGGTACATTTTGGCAATGTCAGCTACAAGAAGATATTGATGCTGTCTAGAGCGTATTAAAATGGAGAAAAGGGAATCTTGCAAATTAGGACCTACCAATTGAAGGTCATTAACTGATAACCCGGAAGACGTACGTAGGGAACCATTGAAAACGACACGAATTTTGGTACTCTCGCTATCCTGCTTGAATACGGGATGATGAACTAAATAATAAGATGGTTGGGGGTTAATAGTGGGACACTCCCTTAAGTGACCCAATTTTTTCGTACTCCCCTAATAAAATCTACATATTGCTGTTTTAATTCAGGTTGTTTGCGAAAACGACGTTCTAATTCATAGAAACGTTTCTTGGCAATAGTGTGCGTATCGCCTAAGCAGTGCGCCGTATCTATCAGCGGCAGACGAACGCAAAATCTACCCGACGGTAAGCGAGTAGTATTTTTTATAAAATGTTGTTCGCATTCCTTCTCGGTGGCACTTAGTACGGATTTGGATGGAATATTTTCCAGTTCCCAAAATTTTTGCAAATCCTTATGAAGAGTATCCTCATGTGATAGCTCGGCATTGATGGAACTATAACATTGTAAATTGGATTGAAGAGTGGAAATATTATTGTGTGAACTACACGATATGGGACCCGATAATAGCCAACCGAACCTACTGTTATGGAGAATGGGACATCCTGGGCCTAGCTTTTACTTGCTGGGAACCTATTATCTCCCAAGAACACGTCGGCTCCTAGGAGGATGTCAATGTCAGATGGTTCATAAAATTTGGGATCAGCTAAAATCATATTAGGGGGTATAGTAAATAAGTAGTTGTGTATGGGGGTTTTTGGAACTTGTCCAGTTAATTGTTTTAGTTGTAATAGGCGTATAGTAATATTGAATGGATGATTAATTGAATTAATTTGTGCAATGCAACTCTTGGTAATTTGACCTGAAGGGTTGTTGCCAATGCCTATAAGGTTGATAGGCTGAATAGGAAATGAACCTAATTGAAGGTCATGTGCAAGAGATTCACTGATAAAAGAAGATTGACTTCCTGAATCGAGAACTAGACGACATCTCTTACTCAAATTGTTGTTGGGATTGACTACCTCCACGAGGGCAGTCGACAATAAGACTTGATTAAAAGATTGCTTTGAAAAAGTTGAAATAGTAGTGTTAGAGTGACTGACAGAATTGTCACTGTTGTTGGTATTTAAGTGAAGAAGTGTGTTATGTTTGTGTTTGCATTCCCGGCATGGGCCAGCCCTACAGGAGGATGTGCTGTGACCTGACCGGAGACAGTTAGAACACAACTTCAATTTGGAAACTTCAGCTATGCGATCTGAAATCTGCATGGCCTTGAATGACGGACAATCATAAATTCTATGATTGCCTTTACACATTGCACAAATATATATGTTACTAGTGGAAGTACTTGGTTGTGTGCAAGTAAATGATTTGACATTAGACTGTTTATTACCAAAAGAAGATTTTGACTGATTTACCTTTTGGTTAGAATTGGTTTCTGGTTTGCCTTTATGTAAAGACTCGAGAACATCCGCGCGATAATGAAGAAATTTCTTAAAATGATCAAACGTAACATCATCAGACAAAGTATGGCAATATTCTTCCCATTTCGCAACCGATTGCGGGTCTAACTTGGACGAGACGAGATGTATGATCAATAAATCCCACTTATCAGTTTCCTGTCCTAAACTATCAAGTGCACGCAGGTTTTTGACCACAGTATCTATGATGTATCGCAAAGACTGTTGTGACTCACGAACAATAGGCTGCAAATTAAAAAGAGAATTTAAATGATGCTTAATTAACATTCGTTTATTGTCATAACGTTCGAGTAATATTCGCCACGCATGCGCGTAGCTAGTAGCGGATACCTCCAAGTTAGAAATAATTCTCGCCGCTTCGCCCTCGAGATATGATAACAAATAGTGATATTTGTTAATCGAGCTTATTCGCTCATTATTATGAACTAGCGATGTAAAAGTGTCGCGGAAATCTAACCATTTGAAATAAGATCCGTCGAATTTGGTAATTTGTATCAAAGGCAACTTAAAACCAATCTCGTTATGATCATGACAATGAATTACACTATGAGAGTTATTTAACTCAGTAGAAGATTGTAAAGGTTTGTTGTATTCATCAATAATAGATTTTGCTTGGATGATACAGGAAAGAAAATCGTCATCTATTTTATCACGCTCCTCTAGTTCAGCGGATAAATTCGAGAAATTTATAACCTCAATTTGGTTTTGCAATTCGTCAAATTTGGTTGAAAGATTTTCAAATTTTGCTAATTTTAAAGTTAATTCAGTGATATCCGTAGAACTTAAGGTGTCACGGTTAGAAACTTTCTCTAAATAATTTCTAAATTTGGTTATCTGTCCCTTGATAGAACTGCGCCTTGCAAGTAATGATGTCAGATTTTTGGCACAATCACCACTATTGTCATCTGGCATTTTGAAGTATTACTTTATAGAAAATAATGCACTGAATGTAAAATTAGTTCTATGTTAAACAGAAGTATAACAGAAGCAACCAAGTGTGACGAATCCAGAACGAATCAAATTTGAAGTGAGTTAAAATTGAAACTAAAATACTACCAGTTGTTAGTTAGAATGAGTAGGATAGTAGGATGGATTTATGGAAATAAGAGAAGGAAGGGCACTTAGCTGACTAGCTCGCTGCGGCTCGAGGCGCTGCTTGCCACGCACGCTGCACGCTGCTCGGATGCCGGGGCCGGTCGGATTTGCCTGCTTCCGATCTTGCAGATTTCTTGTCCTTATACGGTCGCCACTTATGTCCTGGCTGGACACTTGCTCCCCGAGGAAAGGTGGTAGAATGAAATTCCCGGAGAGGTTTAGATGGAGTATATAATGACTCTTAGAAATTAATACAAAGGTATGTAAAAAATAGTATATAAAAATAGTATATGACGCGGACTCCTTCGCGTCTGGATGTGGAGTGCCGACCGGGCGACGATGACGAAGCCTTTATGTATAACGAAGCTCCTATGTGGAATACGGGTAAAGCCTCCGTAGTTTGACATTGCTGCATATTCATGTCAGGCGCCCGAACAATATATATATAACTCAAAGGTGACTGACTGACTGACATAGTGATCTATCAACGCACAGCCCAAACAACTAGACGGATCGGGCTGAAATTTGGTATGCAGGTTGATGTTATAACGTAGGCATCCGCTAAGGAAGTATTAACGTGAGCGAAGCCGCGGGTAAAAGCTAGTATAGATGCCGTCACGTAAAAAAGTCCGCTGGCGGTTAAGCTGCGCAGTAGGCGCTATATCGGTCTATGCGGTGAGCGGGGGTCGGGCGGGTCTCACCCGGCGCGATTGGTTCTGTCAGTCGTACCCATGCGCAAGTTTCACCCCCTCCTCATCCTCCCAGCGGCCTCTTTACGTGATGGGAAGTATACATACATACATATTATCACGCCTTTTTCCCGTTATTTACATTTATTGAATGTAATGTGTCCAGCGTGCGTCTGCGCGGCTACTGCTCGTGGTGCCGCCGCATCGTGTCGACCGGCGCCACCGCCGACCTCCGCGCGGAGGCCTACACCTCGCTGTGCGACCTGCTGATCCTGTTCGCCGAGCGGCTCGGCGCGCTGCACCACCCGACAGAACCAGCCATGAAGGAACTCGTGTACGAGCCCGACGCCGAGCTGTGCGATATGCTCAACGACTTCATACAGGAGTTCGTCTTCGTGCACCACAACTACGGTAATGTTATCTATTATTGTTTCATTACTCTTTGTGATTATAAAAAAAAGGGGGGTTTGGTAGAATTTTCAAGTTACATTGAGTCAAGTTTATGTGAAATTGTGGTCATCTTAAAAGATGGAGGTTTGGTAGAATTTTCAAGAATTGAGTCACGTTTATGTGAAATTAAAGGTTTTTGTGTAATCTGACTACATGATGCAAATAAATGATTTATGCTCGCCACTAAGCGATGCTGATGTAGCTGAAGGTTATGTCTGACTTAACTGCGCAATGTTGATGCATATGACACTTGACAGTAACAATGACACTTTAAATTTGACACAAACATAGAATTACATTCTACTATAGTCTTTCTTAAAGTCTCTTTACACACTTTACTATGATTTTAACGGCTGGCTGCGACCACAGAAGGCTGCAAATTTTCCGAAACATCAGCCGCTATTTTTATTTTTACAAAAGATGGATTTGCTCTTGGCCACAATCTTGCTCGAGAACAGAAATAAGGTCTACAATGTAGCAAGCTTACCCAGAAACATCCTATCCACTCTGGTTTTGAAAAGAGTCTGAGAGTATGTACTCAGGAACACAGTCACAAGCAGGAAGTTCCACTTTGTTGTACGCATTAAGACATTTTGTGAGTGTTTAAATGGGAATAGCAACCAACAAGCCGTCCCATAGGTGACTGAAGTACTCCAAGCAAGATAGGACTTGAGCTTTATAAAGAGTAAGAAGCTGTCCAGGCGTGAAGCAGTGCTTAACCCTGTTAATGATGCCCAGCTTGTTGGCTGCTGATTGGACTTTCGATTGGATAGCGGTGCCGAAGTTGGGAGTTTTAGTCAACTCCATGGAGTTAGAGCTTGTCGGTTAAATGAACCGATGATAAAAATGAAATAAAGTTTTTGCTAAGTCCCGTTAAAATCATAGTTATGTACCTTCTACTACACCAGCGCCATCTACGTTAAGTCTTTTAAGTTACTTACCATTGTGTGTTTTATTAACATAATGTGATAATGGGAATTGCTAGGAGGAGATCATCCGCACTGTATTAAAAATAAGTTCAAACTTGTTTAAAATGTTTCCACTACGTCCGATATTAAAATAACTTTGTTGTATTAATAAACAGTCGACACACACACATCGGTGTGTGGATATTTTAATTGGGTAATATTAGAAAAATTATGTCCATATTTAAATTGGATTACCTAGTGTTCGATCGAAATTTCCTAAGCGTAAGGCGGGAAGTGGTCATACAAAGCAAACGCGCCTTTTGTATGATACATCACATACAAACTTGAACAATACAAAAATTTTCTGTCTTCAATCTCGACCGTTTTCCGCCTCGCACCTGGTAGCCACTGGTTTTCAGTCAAGAATTCTACGAAGTAAATATAACTGTAAATATGTATTTTTGATCATTTTCTACAAAGTATTTCTTTCAATGTCTCACATTTTTTTTATTTTTTTTTATTTTCTTATAAATCTTCGACATGATTGTTAACTACTTCGCTGAATTCATTGACAGATTTGCGTTCGGATTTTAAAATGGAGAACATCTATAACCTAATTGTTGCATAAAAAATCTGAGAAAAAATATGCATTATAAGCTCGCTCCATGAGCTCGCTGCGGCCCGGGCGCTCGCCGCTCGCTCGCTCCCTCACGCCATCTATTGCGCACTCTACTGTTTCGAATAAGAAACGTTTTTTGATATCCACGTAAATCTCGTACGAAATTTTTGAGTGTTTACAGCTAAAATGCAATCGACGACGAAATGAAATATGACCGATGATGCCTTTGCCCGTTTTAAAGATAACGTATAATAAGAAATTTCGACGCCATAAATGCGTATAAAAATGCGGTGTCTGACCTTAATATCCGTACGATCCGACAGGACCGAATCCTGTCGGGTCTATTCATTACAGTGTGGCAAAAAGGTCATGAAATGGATCTACATTTCCGGCCATTTTCCATACCCGATTCCCATTGAATTTAGCAAAGATTCTCCATTTCATTTACAAAAAATCTTACCAAAGTGTATATTTTTGTATCGCGCTTTACTACCGGTTCGGTTACGATATCGCGCGGGGAGCGAGCTTCGCGGCCGGGCGTTGGCGGGTGCGGTAACGGAGTGGTGTGTTTGGTTGCATGTGACGGCGCGGCGGCCCGGCGTTCCCACGGTAAGCAAGCTCGCACTCCGCTCGCACACTCGCGACGGCGTATTTTACCTTAGTAATGGCGAGAACCGCTCCTCCCCGCGGCGAGCTCCACTGCTATTTGCGAACGTCACTGCGTTTTGAAACACGTTCTGTACTGTGGTAGTAGTGTTAACTGTAACGCTGTGCCATCCATAATAGTAAATAAAGATAAGCTTAACACCAACATTGTTTTTCGTCAGTCTCTTCATTTTGACGACCGTACCAGTATATCTTATGGTTAGTTAGCCTTCTCTATTTATTTTATGTTCTACTACCACACTACAGTTCCAAACTTCTTTCTTGCGAGCTTGTACCCTTTGACACTGTCGATCGGGAGCCAAATTGTGACGTTCGGTGATAGCTTTAGTAGGCTTCCGATCACAACTCAATTTATATTACTGCGGATAGAATGGAAGCTACATTTATATTTCGAAAGCATAATACATTTTAGATTGAAAACTACATAGATCCGTGGGTAACTTTCATATTAGTCACACCGAATAGAATAGTTATTTTTACGCTTCCATATCTCTCTGTAGTAATTGAACGTTTTCGTAGCCGTGTCTCGGAAGTTTACTGTTCGTTCGAGGAGGTGCCGCGCCGCTCCGCCGCGAACATAATGCATATTTTTGTCTCGACGCTCGCTCGGACGCGTTCGGTTCGATTCGCGACTCACCTAACATTACTAAGGGAAAATGGTCGCGCCCGCTTCAGCGATGACGGCCGACGCCGCCGACGACGATCGTAGCGCTCCAAACTTGTATCGGGCCTATTTCGTAAGAGTTTCCGTGGTACTTCTCAATTTTCTATCTAAATTTTAGATTAGGTACGTTTCATATACGAACAAAATTTATTTAAACAGAATTAAATGAATATATAAATTAATATTTATTAAAAGCACAATCCTATTGGGTATTTGAGAAGATGTTTTTTCTTCAACATATAAATGGATCTATCCATCCATCTTACAAGATTTATAACAAAGTGTGTTTTATTTTCGCTTTAATGTAATATAATGTGAATGTAAAAGTATAATCAAACTGCCTTTTATACGCTCCTAACTCCACCACAATGAAACAAAGATGTCAGTTTGAGTGTTCCATCCAGATTGTCAATGCTACACGGTGAAATTTTACGAAATAGGTCCCAGAGAGGAGCGCGCAGATTCGTTGACGGTGTCGGCTCGGTCATTCAATTAACACAGTCTTGTGGTTTTGAGCATGAAGTTTTGTGCGATGTATTTGGTTTCTTCTGTTGCGTTCTCATTGTCTACGCGAGCTGTGCCTGTAACACAGTCTATACTTTGCGACGCTGATATTATAACCGAAGTTGGCATCGCCATTCGAGCGGCTTTACTAAACACGGGGCGATTCTTCCTGCCATTAATAGTCTGGTGGGCCGTCATCTAATAGAGCTTCTTTTCTCGAGTAGATCTTAGTTGCATGACACCCGCGTGTTGGTCGAACGAACGTTTCCGTTCATTCGATGAACTACCGCTGAATGTATTAGTTGAGTGCAGTTTTCTGCGTTCGTTATTATTTTTGTCCCGTACCACGTGACTTTAAATGACAGGTCTTACATAGCATTAATATTTATTTGAATGTAAACACAGTTTAGTTTAATGTTGTGCCGCACCGATCATATAAAGATGGGAATAGAAGCTCAATTTCAATTTTTTTGATTGGTTACTTTTGACGCACTTAAATTTTTTTCTCATTTTCTTAATCTCTCACATTGAGTCTATGAAATAGTCAGGAATAGAAATATCGGTGTCTCACTCAATTTTAAAAGATAGAGACAGACGAAATAGCAAAATTGATGATTATCGTCCCATGAATTGTATCTCGGTCACGTGGCACGGGCTCTAGTGGAGAGCGGAATTGACATTAGCCTGTACACAGATGGTCAAGACGAGCGGCGTATCGAGGAGCTGCACAAGCGCCGCAACTACCTGGCCGCGTACTGCAAGCTGATCGTGTACAACGTGGCGCCGATCCGACGCGCCGCCGACGTCTTCAAGCATTACATCAAGGTGAGGCTTGTTGGATAGAGAGCGTACACAGTGGGAGGCTATACCCAGCAGTGGATACGTATCGAGGAGCTGCACAAGCGCCGCAACTACCTGGCCGCGTACTGCAAGCTGATCGTGTACAACGTGGCGCCGATCCGACGCGCCGCCGACGTCTTCAAGCATTACATCAAGGTGAGGCTTGTTGGATAGAGAGCGTACACAGTGGGAGGCTATACCCAGCAGTGGGTACGTATCGAGGAGCTGCACAAGCGCCGCAACTACCTGGCCGCGTACTGCAAGCTGATCGTGTACAACGTGGCGCCGATCCGACGCGCCGCCGACGTCTTCAAGCATTACATCAAGGTGAGGCTTGTTGGATAGAGAGCGTACACAGTGGGAGGCTATACCCAGCAGTGGGTACGTATCGAGGAGCTGCACAAGCGCCGCAACTACCTGGCCGCGTACTGCAAGCTGATCGTGTACAACGTGGCGCCGATCCGACGCGCCGCCGACGTCTTCAAGCATTACATCAAGGTGAGGCTTGTTGGATAGAGAGCGTACACAGTGGGAGGCTATACCCAGCAGTGGGTACGTATCGAGGAGCTGCACAAGCGCCGCAACTACCTGGCCGCGTACTGCAAGCTGATCGTGTACAACGTGGCGCCGATCCGACGCGCCGCCGACGTCTTCAAGCATTACATCAAGGTGAGGCTTGTTGGATAGAGAGCGTACACAGTGGGAGGCTATACCCAGCAGTGGGTACGTATCGAGGAGCTGCACAAGCGCCGCAACTACCTGGCCGCGTACTGCAAGCTGATCGTGTACAACGTGGCGCCGATCCGACGCGCCGCCGACGTCTTCAAGCATTACATCAAGGTGAGGCTTGTTGGATAGAGAGCGTACACAGTGGGAGGCTATACCCAGCAGTGGGTACGTATCGAGGAGCTGCACAAGCGCCGCAACTACCTGGCCGCGTACTGCAAGCTGATCGTGTACAACGTGGCGCCGATCCGACGCGCCGCCGACGTCTTCAAGCATTACATCAAGGTGAGGCTTGTTGGATAGAGAGCGTACACAGTGGGAGGCTATACCCAGCAGTGGGTACGTATCGAGGAGCTGCACAAGCGCCGCAACTACCTGGCCGCGTACTGCAAGCTGATCGTGTACAACGTGGCGCCGATCCGACGCGCCGCCGACGTCTTCAAGCATTACATCAAGGTGAGGCTTGTTGGATAGAGAGCGTACACAGTGGGAGGCTATACCCAGCAGTGGGTACGTATCGAGGAGCTGCACAAGCGCCGCAACTACCTGGCCGCGTACTGCAAGCTGATCGTGTACAACGTGGCGCCGATCCGACGCGCCGCCGACGTCTTCAAGCATTACATCAAGGTGAGGCTTGTTGGATAGAGAGCGTACACAGTGGGAGGCTATACCCAGCAGTGGGTACGTATCGAGGAGCTGCACAAGCGCCGCAACTACCTGGCCGCGTACTGCAAGCTGATCGTGTACAACGTGGCGCCGATCCGACGCGCCGCCGACGTCTTCAAGCATTACATCAAGGTGAGGCTTGTTGGATAGAGAGCGTACACAGTGGGAGGCTATACCCAGCAGTGGGTACGTATCGAGGAGCTGCACAAGCGCCGCAACTACCTGGCCGCGTACTGCAAGCTGATCGTGTACAACGTGGCGCCGATCCGACGCGCCGCCGACGTCTTCAAGCATTACATCAAGGTGAGGCTTGTTGGATAGAGAGCGTACACAGTGGGAGGCTATACCCAGCAGTGGGTACGTATCGAGGAGCTGCACAAGCGCCGCAACTACCTGGCCGCGTACTGCAAGCTGATCGTGTACAACGTGGCGCCGATCCGACGCGCCGCCGACGTCTTCAAGCATTACATCAAGGTGAGGCTTGTTGGATAGAGAGCGTACACAGTGGGAGGCTATACCCAGCAGTGGATACGTATCGAGGAGCTGCACAAGCGCCGCAACTACCTGGCCGCGTACTGCAAGCTGATCGTGTACAACGTGGCGCCGATCCGACGCGCCGCCGACGTCTTCAAGCATTACATCAAGGTGAGGCTTGTTGGATAGAGAGCGTACACAGTGGGAGGCTATACCCAGCAGTGGGTACGTATCGAGGAGCTGCACAAGCGCCGCAACTACCTGGCCGCGTACTGCAAGCTGATCGTGTACAACGTGGCGCCGATCCGACGCGCCGCCGACGTCTTCAAGCATTACATCAAGGTGAGTGTGCAGAACAACTACGGTCTGCTACCAGAAAATGTGGCAGAGAGAATCCGGACAAACGAAGCGGCGGGAAGAATTCTGTCCCGGAACTTCACCGGGAAAAAACCACCGGTAAAAATAAGTACCGGGAAAAAATCTCCACGCGGCACCACGTTTGCCCGACTAAAACCTAACTAACTTAACGCAGTCTGCTACCACCGTAGCTTATGAAGGGAGCTACAGGGCCCTATATAATAACCTAACCTATAAATTAATTACAATGGAAAACCACTTACCAAGATAAATCTTCTTTCTCTTCGGATCCAAACTTGAGTGTCTTCGGGAAGGGGGAATTCCTAATCACCCTACCTAACCCATGAGATCTCAATTCCCCAGAACACATAAATAGATTTCTTCCCGAAATCGGCTCGGCAACAGGTAGATGTGAGCGAGCAGCCACGCGTCACATCCCACAGGAGAAAGTCACAATGACGGGCACACAAACACAAAGTTCAATAGTTATTTAACAAACAGGAAATTCACCAATACAACTCAAGATAATTAGCAATCAAAGAACGCGGGACCTCTCGCGTATTAAAAATCAAACCGATATCGCATGGGACAATGGCGACCGTCCACGACCCATTTTCACGCGAGCAATGTGAGAACCCCAAAACGCCTGGCGGCGATAACAGGAAACGCCTGCGTTTAGTTTTACCCAATATATTACAAACATCCCCCCGTCCCGGTCTGAGAAGCAGACCGCTAGCTTACTCTACGGGAAGGCGGGCGAGAGAGGTCACACCTCTCCTTAAAATCGAACCGTCGACCAACACCTCAGCCACACGCGGAGTGCCATCTCCGCCAAGAATCAAACGTAATATGCGAGCTCGTCGCCAAAGCAATGAGGGCAAATTTGCCTCTTTTAACAATACTAAATCACCCTCCCTGGGAGGCTCAGTCCTGTCTGTCCACTTCACTCTTTGCTGCAGCAAATGCAAATATTCAAGCGACCAGCGACGCCAAAAGTCCTGGCTCATTTGCTGCAACATTTGAAAACGCGACAACCGATATACGCGTTCATCCTTCCACGGGTATTCGGGCAGGGCATTCAACGGCCCTCCCACCAAAAAATGACCAGGGGTGAGAGCTTCCAAGTCATTTGGATCTGGAGATAGCGGACAGAGAGGACGAGAGTTGAGGACCGCCTCAACTTTACAAAACACTGTGGCCAGCTCTTCAAAAGTTAGAGCCGTTTCTCCGATAATGCGGCGGAGGTGGGTCTTTGCGGATTTCACAGCCGCTTCAAAAATCCCTCCCCAATGGGGGCAACTTGGGGGACTAAACTTCCAGGTTATTCCCCTTTGGGCAGCAATTTGACTTAAACTAGTACAATTTTTATCAATAAACACAGAAACATCCTTAAGATAATTTACAGTTCCTTTATAGTTTGTGCCATTGTCAGACCTAATAAGGGAAGGTAGACCTCGACGCGAAACAAAGCGATCCAACGCGGCGACGAAGGCCTCCGTAGTCAGAGCCGATACCACCTCCAAATGGACAGCCTTGGTGGCCAAACAAACAAATACACACAAATAGCCCTTCACAATACGGGCATTACGAAAGGGAGAAGCCTTGATCGAAAAGGGACCGGCAAAATCGGTTCCAACGCCGTCAAACGGTCTCGAAGGTCGGATTCGATCAGCGGGCAAATCACCCATCTGTGGTTGCATCGTGGATGCCTTCAACCTATAACATGCAATACATCGAAACAGGACACTACGGATTGCTCTTCGGGCTGACAAAATCCAAAACTCGCGTTGCAAAATAGCCAACAAAGCATTGCACCCAGCATGGGCGTTACGAATGTGTCGATCAGACACCAAAAGCTGCACCAAGGGTCCGCCCTTGGGCAACAACAGAGGATGGCGAGTCTCATATGGAAGATCCGCCTTCCGGAGCCTGCCTCCAACCCGAAGAAGCCCATCCGAGTCGATGTACGGGTTCAAACGAGCGACCGCGCCCTTCAACTTAGCGCGTGCTTCGCGCAAAATATGAAGCTCTGACTCAAACCGTCCGGTCTGCACGACACGGACCCAATGCAACAATGCGCTCCGGCGCTCTTCTGCACCTGCAATCGGCTCCAACCGCTTTGCCTGTGGGTTTCTACAATTATGTATGAAACGCTTAATCCAACTGGTAACACCCAGAAGCTTATCCAAGCTGCTATACCGAGCAAGTAGCCAATCCGGCTCCGACGTCGTCTCAGCGACTACAGCATGTACACGGAGCCCAGTCAAACTCAAAGAAGTAACATCTGTCTGACAGACAGGCCAAGAAGTTTCTGATCCCATCAGCCACTCTGGACCCCACCAGAGCGGGTGTGACACCAATTCTGGTGCCGTACAACCTCGGGAAGCACAGTCCGCTGGGTTAAGCTCTCCCGGCACATGTCTCCATGTTATATCAATTCCGATATTCTGGATTTGGGAAACCCGATTTCCCACAAAAACCTCCAAGGTATGTGGGGCCGCGCGCAACCATGCAAGCGCGACCTGGCTATCCGACCAGGCGAAGATGTCCCGTATCTCGACCGTGGCCGCCAGCTCACATGCAACGTGATGCAACAATTTAGAGAGAAGGTGAGCTCCACTCAACTCAAGCTTGGGAATAGTCAGCCTAGTCCTGATGGGGGCGACCTTGCTCTTCCCTAACAAAAGCGAGACATTGACCCGGCCATCGGCGTCAACTGTCCGCATATAGACTGACGCGGCGTAGCCTCGCTCCGACGCGTCACAAAAGCCATGCAGGCTGGCTCGATATTTCCCGGGGGCAATATTCGACGAGGCAAGGCAATCCGATTGACTTCCTTAATCGATGAAAACAACTCGAGCCAATCATCCAATGGAGGACCAAACAGCGGCTCGTCCCACGAGACGCCCAAAGTCCAAAGTCTCTGAAGAAGACACTTCGCAGAGAATATCACTGGACTGATCCAACCGCTTGGATCAAACATACGAGCTATTACGGACAACACCGTTCTCTTAGTCCAGACTTTTGGTATTTCCAAGTCCACTTGGAATGTAAAAATATCGGTTAGCGGCTGGTACTGCATGCCCAGCACCGCTATCCTGTTGGGATCATCCACATCCTCAAACAGGTGAGGGTTCTGTTGGTGATCCTCCGGGATCCCTTCTAGAACTCTAGGCTCATTGGACAACCACTTACGTAGCTCGTAGCCACCTGTCTTCAATATTTCGATCAATTCATCCCGCAGTAGGAGGGCCTCCTCAATACTTTGAGCTCCGGTGCACACGTCATCAACATACAAGTCACGTGACAGCACGGAAGCCCCACGGGGAAAGCGGATCCGTTCCCGCTCTGCCAATTCAAGCAATGATCTGATGGCGATATAGGGACTAGATTTCAAACCATACGTGTTTGTGTTGAGTTCATACACCGTCACAGGATCCTCAGGGCGCTCACGCCAGAGTATCAACTGGAATCGCCTGTCCTCAGGATGTATGACTGTCTGGCGGAACATCATCCGGATGTCCGCGCCAAAAACCACTTGATGTCTTCTAAAGTTCAAGATGATGTCAATTATGTCCCTATGCAATTTGGGACCCGAATGCAAACACAGATTCAACGAAACCCCGTTCGAAGTGGGTGCGGACCCATCGAAGACGGTCCTCAATTTGCCTGTTGAGGCCTTCACCACCGCGTGGTGGGGCAAAAAATAATGCTCAGTTGAGCTCCAATCAACTCGAGCCGGAGACATGTGACCCAAATCCTCGTACTCGCGCATAAATTCAATATATTTATCGAGAAGTACGTGGTCACGCTGCATACGTCGCTCCATGGACAGCAGTCGTTTCTCCGCAAGCGCCCTACTTTGCCCTAGGCTAGGACGAGAGGCAACAAAAGGTAACCTAGTTACAAACCGACCGGAGGGCAACCTCTCCGTGGTCGATCGAAAAAGGGCTTCGCACTCAGCGTGTTCCGGATCCATCCTGGAACTCATAGGTGGCTCCTCCACCTCCCAAAACCTTTGCATGGTCTTGGCCAAGGACGCTGATGCGACGACCGGTGGCTCCTCCGCGGTGCCATTATCAAACACAGGGCCCATCAGGGCAAAACCAAAAATCGTAGACACTGCCATCAGTGAAGACGAACCCAGAGCCTTCTGTGTACCCAACAAAATCCAACCCAATACGTCCGAGCCCAGGAGCAAGTCCACTGGGCCGGGATGAAAGACAAAGGGGTCGGCCAAATCCAGACCCGAAACCAAAGACAACACACCCGGCGGTATGTCTGTCGAGGGGTGCCAACCCGCAATGGTATCCATTACCATAGCCGAAGTCGTGATCCTCATTGTGGAGGACTTCAGCGAAGAAAAGGTGACAAGTGTCTGGCCCGTCAGACACTTCACTTGTATGCCACCAACTCCAAGAAGTGGCACAGGCGAGTCTTCCACGACTAAACCTAACTGGCGTGCCACTCGAGTGGTAACCAAACTGCTTTGAGCCCCTGAGTCCAACAGAGCTCTCAAATTAATGGCTTCTCCCCCACGACCCCATACGCGGACCACCGCGGTAGGGAGCAGAACCGTCCGCGGCTCTGTCCCAGCAAGGGAGCAAGCTAGTTACGGGCTCCCCACTCTCTCCAAACCAGGGGGCGCCACTGACCCGGATAATATGTCGGGCGAGTGCACATCCCCATCTGAGGGGGCATAACCCGCGGCCCGGCCATACCTATGGTACGGCGGGTGGTACTCCAGCCGTGGGTACTCGTGCAGCGGCGGAGAAAACCGCTGCGGCTGCATGTGGTGGGTAGTGGTAACCCGCGTGGAGGGGGGTGTCCCCACTCTCACGTCCGATCTAGGGCCCCCGCCCATGGGGGCCCTATCCGGGGCCTGGCCAGCCACATACTGGCCATGACCTTGGGGCGCGTGGTCCCGGTCCGCCAAGACCCGCGCCGGTACGCGACCCCCCTCCCGAGGGGGGGTGCGACGAGCGAAGCCGCGTCCTCCATCCGATGGTGGAGGGCTTCGCGCAGGAGCGCCCCCGCCCATAGGGGACCCCTGCCTCAACAACCGGGGGCCATCCCCGTTCCGGTTCATGCAGAGCATCACGTGGTGCAGCCCACGGCATGCACTGCATGGTATGGCTCTGGGACAGTCACGTGCATAGTGACCGCCCAAACAATAAAAGCAAAGTTCATGCCGCTTTGCCATGCGGCGCCGATCTTGTACTGGCAGTCCCTGCCAGTCCCTGCATTGCAGCAGGCTGTGGCCCATCCGACCACATTGCAGGCAGTCCGCGTCCCTCGCGACTGCTGCCGTGTGTGCAACCCGCACCCCAGCTCCACGCGGTGGCGGTTGCCGTCCCTGTTGGGGCTTACCTCTCCATGAGGGTTCCAAGGGCTTACGTTCAGGCGCTCTGGATGGCGCTGAGTCCGTCATGGTATTCTCAGCCGCCCGTGCCTCAAACTCCAAAAACTTCACCAAGTCAGTGAATGTCGGTAGGGTGGTGCTATCCCGTTCCGCATTCTCGCGCTCAAATCGCGAGCGGATGTCATTGGGCAATTTGCCCAATACAATGTGCACCAACAAAAAAGACCATTGGTCCACCGGCAGCCCCAGTGTGCGGAGCGCGTTACAGGCCACTGTAACGGGCGTGAGCAACTGCAGGCGCAACTGTGCCCTGTTGGCCACCTTGGGCAGGGCCATCAACTGTGCGGCGTGCGCATCCGCTAACAAACGTAAATTTTGGTAGCGGGAGTTCAATAACTCCCAAGCCGTGTCGTACTGGTCGTCCTCCACCCGGAGGTGCTGGATGAGCGACCGCGCTTCACCCCCAAGAGTGGAGAGGAGGTAGGCCATCTTCTGGGCCTTCGACAAATCCTGTCGTGCTACGACCAGGGACTCAAACATATTTTTATATGCCACCCACTCCTCCATCCTACCCCCAAAGTGGGACAGCTGAAGGGTGGGGAGCCGACCAGTAACCGCTGGTCCTTCCTGTCTAACAGGTGTGCGAGGGGCTGGTCCGCCAGCCTGTCTCGCCCTTATTGCGGCCGCCGCCTCCACGATGTCATCGTGCAGACTCAGGATCTGGTCCAGGTCCGCCACGTGACCTGCGTAGACCTCCGGGGTAAGGTCGGCTTCGGTAAGCGCCGCCATGGCCGCTTCCGCGTTGTTCAATCGTGAGCGGAGCTGATCCGCTCTTTCCAGTATAGCGGCCTCCCTGTCCTTCCGGGACAGGAGTCCACCGGCCGTCACAAACCATCTCAATTCGTTGGCGAGTGTCGCCCTAGCATTGGAGGCCTTCGCCATCGCGTCAAGTCACAAACAAAAAATAACAAAAGGTAAATAAAAAACAACAAAATCAAACAACTACACGAAGAACCGCGGTAGGTATGAGAATGACACAAACCCGGAACGCACGGTACAAACCGCAAACAAATACAAAAAAGGTTACAAATATTCTTATACAAATAAACTAAGAAAAATCTAATAATTTTTACAAACAATTAATTATTTTTTACAAACGAACAAATAGAGGGTAGATAAACTACGCTCTGCTACCAGAAAATGTGCAGAACAACTACGGTCTGCTACCAGAAAATGTGGCAGAGAGAATCCGGACAAACGAAGCGGCGGGAAGAATTCTGTCCCGGAACTTCACCGGGAAAAAACCACCGGTAAAAATAAGTACCGGGAAAAAATCTCCACGCGGCACCACGTTTGCCCGACTAAAACCTAACTAACTTAACGCAGTCTGCTACCACCGTAGCTTATGAAGGGAGCTACAGGGCCCTATATAATAACCTAACCTATAAATTAATTACAATGGAAAACCACTTACCAAGATAAATCTTCTTTCTCTTCGGATCCAAACTTGAGTGTCTTCGGGAAGGGGGAATTCCTAATCACCCTACCTAACCCATGAGATCTCAATTCCCCAGAACACATAAATAGATTTCTTCCCGAAATCGGCTCGGCAACAGGTAGATGTGAGCGAGCAGCCACGCGTCACATCCCACAGGAGAAAGTCACAATGACGGGCACACAAACACAAAGTTCAATAGTTATTTAACAAACAGGAAATTCACCAATACAACTCAAGATAATTAGCAATCAAAGAACGCGGGACCTCTCGCGTATTAAAAATCAAACCGATATCGCATGGGACAATGGCGACCGTCCACGACCCATTTTCACGCGAGCAATGTGAGAACCCCAAAACGCCTGGCGGCGATAACAGGAAACGCCTGCGTTTAGTTTTACCCAATATATTACAAACAGTGAGGCTTGTTGGATAGAGAGCGTACACAGTGGGAGGCTATACCCAGCAGTGGGCAGTAGGAAGACGATGATGATGGGTTATTTTGATGGAATTTCTCGACCTTCACTTGTACCTTTGTTGGTCCGGTTTTTTATCTATCAATGTCTCGCTAAAGAATCTAATATAAATTTACTTATAAACTTAAACGCCACTGTCTTGTAACTTATGATTAGGCAGAGAGAGAGAACGAGAGTTACGATCTCTTTGTTAATATTCTTTTTCTTCTTTTGCGGCTCGCTTCGTCCACTGCAGGACATGAGCCACAACGGACCTCCGATTTTGGCAACGGGCAGCTGGTTTGCCCTGCTTTCTTCGTCCCATCCATGGTCTTTAGTCCAGTATCTTTTGGCCCCATCTTTCTTATTCTCTTCGGCTTATGTATTGGTAACGTTGTCACACAGGTCTCAAATGAATATCGATAAAAATTGTCATTTGTTTGTTAACAGTGCTACAACGACTACGGCGACATAATAAAGTCTACACTGAGCAAAGCGCGCGAGATCAACAAGCTGAACTGCGCACTGACGATGCAGCTCGCGATGCAGGCGCTGTACCAGCAGATGGTGGCGCGGCATCCCGAGCTGGCGGCCCAGGGCAAGCTGAAGCCGCAGCCGGAGTTCCACGAGCTCAAGGTCGGTACATGACGACCGCCATATAGCGGCGAGCTGTTGTACCAGCAGATGGTGGCGCGGCATCCCGAGCTGGCGGCCCAGGGCAAGCTGAAGCCGCAGCCGGAGTTCCACGAGCTCAAGGTCGGTACATGACGACCGCCATATAGCGGCGAGCTGTTGTACCAGCAGATGGTGGCGCGGCATCCCGAGCTGGCGGCCCAGGGCAAGCTGAAGCCGCAGCCGGAGTTCCACGAGCTCAAGGTCGGTACATGACGACCGCCATATAGCGGCGAGCTGTTGTACCAGCAGATGGTGGCGCGGCATCCCGAGCTGGCGGCCCAGGGCAAGCTGAAGCCGCAGCCGGAGTTCCACGAGCTCAAGGTCGGTACATGACGACCGCCATATAGCGGCGAGCTGTTGTACCAGCAGATGGTGGCGCGGCATCCCGAGCTGGCGGCCCAGGGCAAGCTGAAGCCGCAGCCGGAGTTCCACGAGCTCAAGGTCGGTACATGACGACCGCCATATAGCGGCGAGCTGTTGTACCAGCAGATGGTGGCGCGGCATCCCGAGCTGGCGGCCCAGGGCTAGCTGAAGCCGCAGCCGGAGTTCCACGAGCTCAAGGTCGGTACATGACGACCGCCATATAGCGGCGAGCTGTTGTACCAGCAGATGGTGGCGCGGCATCCCGAGCTGGCGGCCCAGGGCAAGCTGAAGCCGCAGCCGGAGTTCCACGAGCTCAAGGTCGGTACATGACGACCGCCATATAGCGGCGAGCTGTTGTACCAGCAGATGGTGGCGCGGCATCCCGAGCTGGCGGCCCAGGGCAAGCTGAAGCCGCAGCCGGAGTTCCACGAGCTCAAGGTCGGTACATGACGACCGCCATATAGCGGCGAGCTGTTGTACCAGCAGATGGTGGCGCGGCATCCCGAGCTGGCGGCCCAGGGCAAGCTGAAGCCGCAGCCGGAGTTCCACGAGCTCAAGGTCGGTACATGACGACCGCCATATAGCGGCGAGCTGTTGTACCAGCAGATGGTGGCGCGGCATCCCGAGCTGGCGGCCCAGGGCTAGCTGAAGCCGCAGCCGGAGTTCCACGAGCTCAAGGTCGGTACATGACGACCGCCATATAGCGGCGAGCTGTTGTACCAGCAGATGGTGGCGCGGCATCCCGAGCTGGCGGCCCAGGGCAAGCTGAAGCCGCAGCCGGAGTTCCACGAGCTCAAGGTCGGTACATGACGACCGCCATATAGCGGCGAGCTGTTGTACCAGCAGATGGTGGCGCGGCATCCCGAGCTGGCGGCCCAGGGCAAGCTGAAGCCGCAGCCGGAGTTCCACGAGCTCAAGGTCGGTACATGACGACCGCCATATAGCGGCGAGCTGTTGTACCAGCAGATGGAGGCGCGGCATCTCGAGCTGGCGGCCCAGGGCAAGCTGAAGCCGCAGCCGGAGTTCCACGAGCTCAAGGTCGGTACATGACGACCGCCAGATAGCGGCGAGCTGTCTTTCTTACTTATAATTATTTTTAATGTAATTTGATTTGGTTCCTCAGGAGCTGGCGAAGCGTTTCTCCGTGATGTTCGGCCTCGACGCGGTGAAGAACCGCGAAGCACTGACAGCCCTGCACCGCGCGGGCATCGTGTTCGCGGCGCTGGAGTCCGGGGCTCCGGGCCCGCCGCAGAACCTGCTGTTCCTGGAGCCGCTGGCAGAGTTCTCCAACAAACTGCTGCGACAGGACAAGAGACAGGTGCTCAAGGTGAGTATCTTTGTTATCTCACAGCCCTGCACTGCGCGGGCATCGTGTTTACATACATTGTGCTACATCTGTCCCTCCCCGCAGTTCCTGGACGCGCGGCTGTCGCACTCGATGGCGTGGGGCGAGCTGGGCGCCCCCCTCACGCAGTACCGCAACTCGCTGCTGACGGACGCGGCCGACGAGCGTCCGCCGCCCCCCCGCAAGCACTACGCAAGACGGAACCGTATGTTCACATACTTTAATTACCTTTTATTTTGACCACGAAGTAGATAAAGAGAGGAGGTGCCCATAGGCATTTTACATATAAAAGACGAGAAGAAAGGCATTAGGAGGAGAGCGGGGTCTTATACTTACCGTAGACAGAAATTAAAAAATGAACTCTTAATGCATTGATGTATTTTATCTCATTTAACTGTATAGCCACCTTTTGGCCAGTGGCAGAATTATTTTCGCAAACTTTTATAATTTTTCGCAAACTGTGTTATCAATTCTCTTGAGTTCTGCTATTACTCACTAGATGGCTGTACTGACAGGCGTGGATCTACCGTTGTGGGAATAATTACGTAAAAAATACTTAAGATTGAAAAGATATACTTTTATCGCGTGATTCCTTGTTCAGTGTGTTACTTTTACACCCCACAATACAGCACTTCATTGTTAATGAGCACAATCTCTAAAATTTTGCGTAACTTCGACACATCTGCGGCACGTGTTGACACTGTGAAGTAAATTCCGCGAATGCGACAATAGTGACGTCTGGGCAAATAGTTAGAAGCCTTAAGTTGGTCGACTAGGGACAGGTCTACTAGCTTATGAACAGCTCTTCTTTATACCTACTCTGTGATTTTGACTTTTTGTTTTGTTTTCATATCGTGGTGAAAACACACGCTATAATAGTAACTACGAATAAATTCGGTCAAAGTCGGAACTCACACTGACACGTACGTGTGTACCATTGAATAAAATTACTTCTAATCCTAACTAATATTATAAATGCGAAAATGTGTTTATTTGTTTGTTACCTCATCACGCTTTATCTACCGAACCAATCTTCCTGAAACGCAATACATTGTTCGAAGTACTGAGAAGGACCTTTCATCCCGATAAAAAGCACTGTTCCCGTAGGAAATTCACGCGGGCGAAGCCGCGGGCAAAAGCTAGATACATAAGTAAATTAAAATAGAATGGAATTTACGAATAAAGTGTAAAAACATGACAACAGATTACGTCTCAGTGTTGCTGGGCAGAAGACCCGGCACTTATTTTTAGCCTCCACCCTTTGTGACGTTAAAACATAGCATCTACACAACAATAGTACATTGTTAACGAGTGGGTGAAAGTAACTTTTTTAAGACCCGAGACGGGGTTTGGCGCCCGAGCGTAGCGAGGGCGCCAATAGTTCGAGGGACTGAAAAAGTCTTTCACCCGAGGTAAACACTGTGCTTTTCATTACGAATACAAGGAAAGTAAAAATAAAACCATGAATTAGCTAAAGAAATGATGAGTGAATTATACGGAAGCATAACTAATAATATAATAGCATGAATAAATGAAATGAAATGAAATGAAATAACAAAACTCTAAACTTGAAAAAAAAAATGATCGGATTACGGCTTTAGCTCCAGCATATTTTTTTTTTCTGTGACCGACCAACTATTTAGCCATTAGATTCTTTTTATTTGGTTCCATCATTAAAAAAATGATAAGAAAATCTATATTATAAAAAAATATATTCTTTAACTTCATGTTATTTCAATTTACATAATATGTTGAATGGCTATAATAGGAAGTTGGAATATGGTTCAATAGAATAACGTGAAAATAGAACTAGTTTTTTTTTAAATAATTTGACAGCTGTCATTTGAAAACGATTCTCCCTAGGGCTGAAAAGTATTACTTTCTTCACGCTCCTCAGGCAACTTCAGACTTACTTTCAGAGTATGAGTAATGAAAAGGAAATAAACATAACTACAAGTAAATAAAGCTAAATCCTTCAATAACCACATGTCTTAGTAGTACAGCCATGTTATTTCCCGATCCCTTCTCAAAGTTCGTAACCTGCATTACTCACAAATACGATGCTCTCATATCAATACAACAGAAGAATAGCAATAGCTGCTTACGTGAGCGCCACAACGTAAGGCCGGACATTATAACCGCGTCTGTATGTGCAGAGCATGCTAATAGACCAGCTGTAGTTCCCCAAAATACAGCTATTGTTTTATTTATTGACTTCATTAATTTGTGGGAAGTAGTGCGTCATGTACCGCAAAGCGACTCTCATGTAAATAGGTTTTGAAGGATTTGACAGACTACCATTTGTCGACGATTAAAATATTATTAAAAATTATTAAATAAAATAAAAATTGTATGTATGTACCTTTTAATTTACATTCATGTATGTGCAATAAAAGTCGACTTTGGATCGCTGGTCTCGTGCGTGCGATGTGTAGACTCATTCTAGCCCCCAGCTACTAGTGGGACAAAGGTGGAACGACTCAAAAATCCTATTACGCTCCGTAAGATAATAATTCGAAAAGGATTATGGAAAAAGTCGGAATTAAAACCAATTTTTTTTTCAACAACAGGCGCGGGCGCGAACGAGGATGAAGACGCGGAGGAAGCCGCGGACTCGGACCAGGACCACCCGGGGTGAGATCAGAAACAGCATTAGTAATAGTGTAGTGTAGAGTAGACAGGAGCGGGCGCGGCGGTGCTGTCGCTGTTCCTGTGATCTCATTCTCGTATTCAAAGTCACTGTGATATCGTGGCGACAGGCAGTGTGTGAGTGGTGCGACAATAAGGCCATACTTTTGACTATTGTCGCACCGCTCACACACTGCAAGTCGCGATGATATCACAGCAACTTTGAATCCGAGAATAAGGCCATTGGCCGAGCTCTCGGTACGCGTTAATGGCCCGGTCGCGGTTACTTCTATTTTCTAATGTAGATTTTAAGGACTTCCACAAAATCTATATAAGAAACTAGATCCCTTAAGGTGCCGCATATTTATAAGAAATGACTTTCCATTTATTTTAAATTATGATTTCTATGAGATAAAACTGCCAGTAAGATGTATCTATGAACGTTTGAAATAATGATATGTTTTTGGTAGCTTCCAATTTCGATACTGGAATATCAGTGACAGAACCGCCGTTAGTATGTAGTCTATATTTTGTATAACATTTTTACTATATAAGTATGTATGTACCATATCAACAAAATATTATTTTTAAACAATATATGTAACAATCAGGCGCTAAGCTACATGCATGACATTACTAGAGATCCTTGTTTTAAAAGTCGACATGTGACGGTATTGTGCAAGGCAATTCCTATATTAACCTCCTCAGTATAATGAACAGATTTTTGTATCATGATCATATTATGTCCTTGAAGATTTTATTTGAGAAGCGATGAATTTTTGATATCATTCCACCTATGTGTTTTAAATTAAATTTGAATAAATTATTTCACTTAACTATTCATCTGTGCACTTAACCTGTTTACAAGGAATAATATTTTAGGCATAAACGATCGCTACAGGATCCCACTCATAATATTATGAATGAGAAGGAAAATATATATTAATAAGTGACATTATTATATAATAATTATCATGAAAAAATGCAGTCAATCAATATCCTGTCGCATTATATTTACCGTAAGTTTATCAGTTGTGGTTAAGTAGAGATAGTGTAATGAATAAGTAGTTAGTTTGTATTTGTATAAGTTTATTATTACGACAATATCAACAAAAGGTACCGGACGACTCGTGTTTTATATTTCCTTTGCAATTTTTACTTTATTCGGCCGTTACCTTTTGCTATATTAAAAATCGTTGTTAATTGTTATATGAAGTATTTGTAGTTTGATACGACATATATTTTTGATAATAAATGATATTTGTATTATTTGTGGTTTATTTCTTCGTGGTAACACAATCAAGTACCTGGTGGTGAGGGGTAGAATAGTGGAATAAGGGGGAGCGGCTTAGTTAAGTTTGTATCGTTCGTCTCTATCCGTATGAGGCACGATTAGAAGATAACTGACAAACTTTCATCAAAACTTCACACAAGCTATGAAGTAACAAAAACAACGCCTTAGTAGCAGGGCTTATTACAGCCTGCTTCGGTAAGCTGATTTTCTATTTCGCGGGCGCAATCGGGCGCCCGCTGCGTGACAAATTAGTCCATGGTGACGTGCAGGTCAGGAATAGGGCGATTTGCCCATCTCTTTCACACGTAAAGAATTGTCTATGACGGCTGAATAACGCACAGTGGTAGAATATCTACCACTTTATTTATGTTATGTTATTATGCAGCAAACGTCCTGAAAAATTTTGGTGTGTGCTTACCACACAACAGAACTTCATCAAGACCCTTTCCTTCCCTGTCCTTTCTACGACTCGAGCCGACTTCACCCGAGCGAGCGTTACAGAGCGTGAGGCGAGGATTCATTGAACACCCTCAAAACTAAAGTATGTACTAAGGCCCCGCCACGAGCCCGTAGAAAATAAGTACAAGTTTTTGATACATCATTCGTATCTTTCTTTCTTGGTACCTACACTCGATGAAGTAATAGGTACATCCTATACATACCTACCTAAAGGAGCCGCCAGGAAGCTCACAAAATTAAGATCATGATGCACTGAATATTATTATTATTATTCTGCGGTTTCGTGGCGGGACCTAAAGGTGTGCCTAAAAAAATTAAGTTCAGTAATATCTATTTTCGGCTGGCCTCTGTACGATGTTGGAAACTTGGAAGTAACTGGCGCATTTGTGATGTTTGTTTGTTTGGTGCAGTGACGCAGAGTCCGAACTGATTACTAAGGAGATGGTCGGCATGAGTCGTTCACAGGTCACGTCGAGCGAGCGCTGTGCAAGTCACGCTAGATTTCACTTCTGTGCTCTTGTCATCGTAAATTCAATAGCCAAATCGAAAAATTATGACTACAGTTTAGCTGTTGCGACTGATACATGCTAGGAATAATTACACTGATCTTTACGATTATTTTTTAAGTACATTTTGAAAGTACATATCATCAAACATATTTAATATTATTTTTATTGGTAGTTAGAATTTTTTAAATTTTGTTATGACTAAAAATTGTATAGTCGGAGCAGATAAAACTGACCCCCCTACCTCACCGAATCCTATCTTAAGGGGGTCAGGTTTGCCTTCCTCCAAAGGTTTACCTTCCCCCGACCGTAGGTGCATAACAAACATCGAATTTTTTACACATTTAAAATAGAAAATTCAATCAGCACCCAGGCAATCATGTTTTCAGGAAAAACAAAAGTATGTTATCGGTAAGTATATTTACAGTTATTAACACAAAAAATATTTCCACACAGAATCTGAACACACAAAATTTAAATGCAAAAAAATAGTTGGTGCAAGTGCAATCACAGGTAATTAAAATGGTTAATTAAAATATACAGAGTTTCTTGTTGCATTGCATAGCTATACTCGGTCCGCAATTATTAGTCCACGACCGCGATATTAACAGGTCTCGAGTCATATAAAACTCTTGTACTTAGTGCTAAAAGTGACAATCCTTTTCCCAGAAAATGTAACACGACACGTCCTCCATGTGGGGGATCAGCTGATAGATGAAAATTTTAAGCGTTACATTAATTAGGAAAGGTAGGGTAGTTCAGTATTACGGACTTAATTTTCTCTCAAATGGGTTAAGCAAAGCATTTTACTTGGACCCTGTAAATGTCGTATAGTGGGCTGTGGCTGTGCGTACAACGATTGCAGTACGGATATAAAATGTGAATATTACAGTCATCCAAGGCGGGACATTAGAATAAAAGGTCGCCGTTATGATATTGCCTATAATTTTTTTTCTTAAGTTTATGTGAAAAATAGTGATAAAGGTTGTCGCCAGCGTAGGTGTTACGTGTGTTCTATTGAACATTTAATATGGGTGTTGGGTACATATTGAATATCACATGAATGAGCTTATATTCGCATAAAGTTATGCGACATATGTATGCGATATGTGTATTATTAGATATTTTTATTCAAAGAGCAAGTAATGAAATAGCACATGGGGACTTGGAAAATTTGGCACATACCTAATTATTGGTAGCAAACAGTTTCTGAGATAGATCGCATACAAATGACTTTGTTAATAACAGGCATTAATCATAAAAATTTACGTGCCATCTTGATGGCGAGACATGCTGATACTTGTCATTCTTTGCCACATCCTTAACCATGTGACACGTAAACAAATAATTAAATTCCAGACAGTCAATGATAGTGAAACTTAATGGGTTGCTTTTTGACTTCGGGACGCTAAAAAAATGTAGTTTTGAGCCGTATTATAATTATTCTTATGTAGTATATCCCCCCCCGCAGCTCCTTCCCCCGCACCCCGTCCCCGCGCGCGCCGCGCCGTCTGCGCCTGCGCCGCGCGCGCGTCCGCAGCAGCCTCACGCTCAAGTAAGCTCTTAACAACTACATTTGATAATATTTACATTTTTGTATAAGTTTTTCGCCAAAAAATCTGATCCAAAAATGATTGTTCTCAATTGTTTTGAATTGTCAAGATTGTTTTTAAGGATCTACCGAAGCTGCAAACTACCAGAGTAACGGAAAAACCACTTTTGAGAAGATACCAAAAGAAGCCTCTATCTGGCTACGACTTTCTATGTAGACACATACGAGTATTACATAAAAGTTGGAAGTTTACTTTAAAATAACATAAGGACCTGCAATTGGCTTCTTTGGTTCTTAAGTGTTTAATACATTACTGCCGCGGCCTATAAATAAGTACTTTGCTGGTCGCGCTGATGATGGCCGAGAGCTACGCTCCAGGCCGACACAGCGCGGTCAGCGTGCAGCACTTGGTGGACGAGCTGAGATGTCAACGACACAGCGAGGACAGCGAGGGCTGCAATGATGGCCAAGCTGGAAGGCCTGGAGCGTAGCTAGGCTAGCGCGAGGCAATCATAGCGTGACCAGCGAAGCAGTCATTATGGGCCAAGGCTTGTAATCGTGCTTTACTCTAAAATGCAAGTACCAAATCTAAATAAAACCAGCAAGTAATTTAAATAAAAATATATTAATTAACTAGAAATTTAATTAAAATGACAATTATGAAAAGTACAGTTACTAAAATTCAACACCGATTTTCCCGGATTGATGCACAAATTTTTCATATGCAAGCTTATATTTTTCCTTTGAGGTTCGCGGTATCCAATTTTCAACCACTAATTTAGCTTCATCTTTAATGTCTGGCGATTCGGAAGAATTTTCGCTTTGAGAGCTCATTTTTAGCCAAAAAGTCACTAAATAGAAACAAAATTTTCGCTGAACCGCGCTTTTGTTACTTCTTTGTTTTTTTTTAAGCAATGTTAGTTGGAACTATACAGCCAAATATGGAATAAAATCTTTTTGTACCTATCTCTATGCTATCTCTATAAAATACAAACAGCTGCACCTAAACCTTTTAAATAAAACCTTTGCATTCGATTTTTATAGTACATTACTGCCGCGGCCTATAATGAATACTTTGCTGGTCGCGCTGATGATGGGCGAGAGCGCAGCGTAGCTACGCTCCAGGCCGACACAGCGCGGTCAGCGTGCAGCACTTGATGGACGAGCTGAGATGTCGGCCGAGACCGGAGCTCGAGCCGACACAGCGAGGACAGCAAGGGCTGCTACGATGGCCAAGCTGGAAGGCCTAGAGCGTAGCTAGGCTAGCGCGAGGCAATCATTGCGTGACCAGCGAAGCAGTCATTGTGAGCCAAGGCTTGTATAGTGCTTTACTCAAAAATGCAAGTACCAAATCTAAATAAAACCAGCAAGTAATAAAAATAAAAATATATTAATTAACTAGAAATTTAATTAAAATGACAATTATGAAAAGTACAGTTACTAAAATTCAACACCGACTTTCCCGGATTGATGCACAAATTTTTCATATGCAAGCTTATATTTTTCCTTTGAGTTTCGCGGTATCCAATTTTCAATCACTAAATTAGCTTCATCTTTAATGTCTGGCGGTGTTAAACACATTGAATCGAAAGAATTTTCGCTTTGAGAGCTCATTTTTAGCCAAAAAGTCACTAAATAAAAACAAAATTTTTTGCTGAACCGCGCTTTTGTTACTTCTTTGTTTTTTTCAAGCAATGGTAGTTGGAACTATACAGCCAAATATGGAATAATCTATCTCTATAAAATACAAACAGCTATGTGTAAATAAAATCTTTTTGCATTCGATTTTTAAAATGTTGAAACGTCAAAATAGCGGCCGGCAATGTTTTGCCGGCCTGTTAGAGCGGCCAACAAAACTTTGTCGGCCGCTATTTGAAAACAGAACGGCAAAGTCGACTTTGCTCAAACAAGGTTATCAAAATAATGACCACATTACATGCATTTTTGAGTAAAATTGTTGAAACGGCAAAATAGCGGCCGGCAATATTTTTCCGGCCTGTTAGAGCGGCCAGCAAAACTTTGTCGGCCGCTATTTGAAAACAGAACGGCAAGGTCGACTTTGCTCAAACAAGGTTATCAAAATAATGACCACATTTCATGCATTTTTGAGTAAAACCTATTGTTGGGTTGTTGATCTTCCTAATAAATAAAATAAAATAATTGGTTATAGAAATTAACGGACCTGATTGTTTTTTTTAAATGTTAGATCGTGGCAGAGCCCTTCGAGCGTAGCGTCGTCGGTGGAGGCGGGACCGGCGCAGCTGCTGGTCACCGCTATGGTGCACACCAGCGAACCGTAAGCTCTTGATCATTTTTCAGTTTGCCATAAAGAAACGATCATTTTCCATCCATCTTATTTGTCTACCACAGGACAGGCATGTTGCCTAATGCGGATCCAACTGTTATATCTTTAAGTTTAAAATGTAAGTGTGTCATAAATCATTCATTCAATCTTGACCTGACCGGAGATCGAACCTAAGGAAAAATTCGATTGGTTTTTACTTATGGGAAAGAAATACAAAACCTCAAATCAAGTAGAACCAATGTTCAAAAACAAACATTATTAATGTCATCGCAGAAGGAGGGAGAATGCAAATGGAGGATGCTCCACAGACAATAACACAGTTCTTAAATTTATGATTAAATGTCATCGAGACTAACTATCGTGCGATAGCTTTCCATACATACATACATAGAATCACGTCTTTATCCCTTACGGGGTAGACAGAGCCAAGAGTCGTGAGACTCGAAGGCCACGCTTAGCTGAATAGTGGACTTTCTGATTTCTTTTCCATTTGAAAGTAAAGCTCAACCCAAGACATGCTGCCCAGTCGACCGAATCGATGTCTTTCTGTGAAAAGCCCGCGTATTTCCATGAAAACCGGTAAATTGCCAAGGCCGGGGGGAAGTGCGCTCGGAACACAACACCGGGTCTACAACCGCGCAGAATGAGCGGAAGCCGGCGACTGTCGCATCACGCTGATGCGGCGAGATACTGATGCACTGCTCTGCTCCAGATCCGGGAGCAATGTCATCTGAATCCTATAAGGTTCCGATACTACCTACATTAAGACAAATATTTTGATTTACAGGAGTCCGAAGCTACGTCGCCGACGGTAACCGCGCCTCGCACTTTTCTTTTGATGGTATCAAAGAATTGTAACCATCCACTATGTTGTAATACAAGATAATGTGTCTAAAAACAAAACGAAAATGTTTTTACTTTTGTTGAAAATTATAAAGCTACGAGTATTTTGATAGTCCATTAACAGAAGGTTGTAATTAAGTTGTTTTGGTTTTTAAAAGTTTATTATTTCTGTATTTTTGTATCTACTTTTTTTACATACAATTTTTGTAATGCTTTATTTGAGTTTCGTCACGGAACTCATGGGTTCACTATTTCTTTTTTATTTTACAGTTAAACTATAAAAGTACAGTAAAATATGGGTATGATAACGTCATTGTTTCGTCACGCCAAAAATTTATATGGATTATAATATGGAAAATGAATAGTTACTTTTACCTACGTACGACATAGGCGCTGTTCATTCTCCATATACATTTTTGATGTGACGATACGATTCCGTACTTGCAAATATTCGTGCTCACCACATGCATGGATATTTTTCTAAGTTGGTTCAACTTTCGACATGTCAATTATTTTAACTTGCACTGGATGAACTGGACGATGTGTTTCATAAGTAAGTTAAAAATGACAATAAATTGCGTTTTGATTTAATTGTTGTTTTGATTACTCTTATTTCAGGTATGTAATATTGCCATTTAATATGTTAAGATAGCTATATAACACTTTCATACATTCGATTTCAACGATACCACTACAAAAACTAAAATGGGACAATAAATAGAAACACCAGTGATGTCACACTGCCGTGAGAAAATTACCTTATGACTAAGTGGTTTTTGAAGATTGACTCCGAGTAAGAGGAAACGCGACCGCAGCCGCCCGTGCGGCGTCCGCGCACGCGTCGTGATGCTTCATGATGTACGGGGTGGCACGCGGCATGTTGAAACTCAATTCAATTCACTTTATTGTTTATTTAAATTCGCCGCCCGCAGCCGCCGCCGGCGGCGAAGCCTAACTATATGGCAATAGAAATTGTTGAGTCTTCCTTGTTGCTCGAAGAGATCACAAATGCAAATGTTGATGCGTTACATAATATCTCGATGTGTTGATGAAACAGTTTTGTATATTGTTTAAAATTATTTAAATTAACGCTTTCAATGTTATCCGGAAGTCTTTAAAATACTTATTTCTCTTTTTTACTTCATAAGCGTAAGAATAATTTTTGAGAAACTCAAAATGGAACTTGTTTGAAAAATACTACGTTGTGGTATTGTAGGTATATAATTTACTCGTTATGTGTCCAAATATAAGTAAGTATTACGTGCAGTTTTGGTTTTCGCGAAAGTTAAAATAAATTCGCAGCTGAAATGGTGCAAGGTGGAGTAGGGTAGGCGGGAGGCGCGGCGCAGACAAACTCCGCCCATTGCGGTGCGCGCGCGCACGCCTGATACCGAAATAAGCACGCGCTGCAAATTGCACTACAAAAGAGTTATAAAAAAATCTATAAGCTCTTATCTAGTCTACAAAACAGATAATGATTTTATGAAATGAATAATGAATGAATTTTGATTAGGTACATTAATTTTATCTACAGTATTAGCTTTTGGGAAGGAAACTCAGTATTTTTTTTTTCCAGTGCAGATTTTTTCTCTCTCTCTCTCAGCCAAAAGACGTCCACTGCTGGACAAAGGATTTCCACAACGACCGGTCCTGCGCTGCCCGCATCCATACGCAACCCGCGACCTTCACTAGGTCGTCGGTCCACCGAGTGGGAGGCCTGCCAACACTACGTTTTCCGGTTCGTGGTCGCCACTCGAGAACTTTTCTGCCCCAACGGCTATCTGTTCTACGACCTATGTGCCCCGCTCACTGCCACTTAAGTTTGGCGATTCTGCAGGCTATGTCAGTTACTTTAGTTCTCCTACGGATCTCCTCATTTCTGATTCGAACACATCTCTGTTCCGTATGTAATTACTGGCAACACACACTGGTCAAAGACCTTAGTCTTGAGACGCTGCGGTATTTTGGACGAGAAGATATCGCGAAGCTTCCCGAACGCTGCCTAGCCGAGTTGGATTCGACGATTGACCTCCTTCTCAAAGTTGGACTTACCTAACTGAACTGTTTGTCCCAGGTATACATACTTGTCAACAACTTCGAGTGTAGAGTCTCCAACCTTCAGAGGGGTGGGTGCGACGAGGATATTAAACATAATTTTTGTCTTGTCCGTGTTCATTTTTACACGACTTACCAAAAAAGGAGTGTTATGTTTTCAGGGTTCATGTATGTTTGTATGTATGTAAGTTTCTTTATTCCACCAGAAGACCTGAACGGTTTAACAAATTTTGATGTGAGAGGTATTTTTAGATTCCTTGCATTCCTCCGAGTGATATAGGCTATGTGAGTTGTCAGTCGTGTTTTTTATTTTTTAATAATTAGTTTGTTAGACCCACTTGTTGAGAGGCTCTACAGAGGCCATCGAGCATTGTGCCTAGGTCTTCCAAAGTCTCAGCCATGACTACGATATCGTCAGCAAATCGAAGGTGAGTAAGGTACTCGCCGTTGATATTGATACCGAGTCCGCTCCAGTCCAGGAGCTTGAAAACATCTTCCAGGACGGCGGTGAACAGTTTCGGAGATATAACGTCTCCCTGTCTCACTCTCGCTGCAACTGGATAGGTTTAGAGCCCCCATCCTGGAGACGGACCGACATGGTGGCGTTTTCGTACAAACACTTCAGCGCTTCGATATATCGATAGTCAATTTGGCACCGTTGGAAAGACTGTAGCACAACCCAGGTCTCAATCGAATCGAAGGCTTTCTCGTAGTCCACAAACGCCAACCATAATGGCTGATTATACTCCTCGGTCTTCTGTATAATCTGCCGCAGCGTATGTATAAGTGGTCCACGGTACTAAAGCCTTTTCGGAAACCGGCTTGTTCGGGAGGCTGGAAGTCGTCAAACCTGCGAGCGAGACGATTCGTAATTACTCTCGAAAACAGTTTGTAGACATGGCTCTGAAGTGAGATAGGCTTATAGGATTTTTTCACACACGCAAAATACTGTTATCTACTTAGAAACAACTAAACATAATCAAACATAATACAGCTGCTGTTATGTTTTTCCACGAGGAAAAATGTGTGACAAGGCAACACGTCACAGTTCAAGATGGGAATCAATGACGTCACGCGAAAGCCTGCGATTGTATCAAGTATGGTGCAAATAAACATACAAACATTGTTTTTCCTCTATTATACATATCTAAAGTGAACAATTATCATGATATACAATTAAGGTGCCTATTCCTACGAAGCGATGATGATAAGGTTTTAATGGACTTCAATTAATTATCGAGAAACAAGTCCAAAAATAAGGCAAAGTACTTTTTATCCCAAAATTTCCACTGGAGCAAAGCCCCGCAACTCGTATACATAAACGTACGAGAACGTACGACCCACATGAAGGACGGCCGCTCTCCGTTTCCCACGAATCCAGGCGTGGCGTGGCCACGGCACAAAGGAGCGAGGCGGACGTCGCAGCGGGGGCTGGCGGGCGCTCGCCCTTGAACTGCGGTTACCTGTCGCCGCCCAGGGTACACTCGGAGCGGCTTCTCTTGATCATAGCTGAAAGAATCGATGTCTTCCATTTAGGTCTAAAAACGAAGAAAAATAAACATTTATGATACACTAGCTATCGCCCGCGGCTTCGCCCGCGTGAGTTTCGCTTAGATGAAAAATCTTTTTGTGTTCCAAACTGTTTCAGATGTTTAGGATTTTCGATTTTTATACGTCTACAGAAAATGTTCATCAAATTAATCAAGTGTTGCTAAGGCGCCATTTCTATATAATATGTTATAGCGTAGCTGGTTTCTTGGAGTTATTCATCAGATGTTCCAGATCTTCAATTTTCATACGTCAGCAGAAAATGCTCATCAAGTTTAACGATTTTTGCTAAGGCGCCATTTCCATATATGTTATAGTGTAGCTGGTCTCTTGCAGTTCTTCATCAGATGTTCCAGATCTTCAATTTTCATACGTCAGCAGAAAATGCTCATCAAGTTTAACGATTTTTGCTAAGGCGCCATTTCCATATATGTTATAGTGTAGCTGGTCTCTTGCAGTTCTTCATCAGATGTTCCAGATCTTCAATTTTTATACGTCAGCAGAAAATGCTCATCAGGTTGAACGACTTTTGTTAAGGCACCATTTCCATATTTCTTATAGTTTAACTGTTCTGTTTTGGTTCTTCATCAGGTGTTCCAGTTTTCGAAATCAATCATAGCCTAAATGTTGCCTAGGCTTAATAGCTACACAACAAAAAAAGTTTCATTCAAATCGGTTCAGTACTTTCGGAGATTAGCGTGATCATACATACAGACAGACAGACAAGAAATTCCAAAAAATTTTTTTTGCTTTCTATTATTCTTTTTAAGTGTCCCTTTATCCATTTCAGTCAAAAATACTAAATGTACAGACAAAATATTTTTACTGTTTTATTATATGTATAGATGATGTATCGCTGTTTCTTCTCGCAAAGTCTTAAAATGTCGATCTTGTAAGTGTTTAATGATCTTCGGGTTTCTTTCCTAAAAATTGTGGTTTTCTAACAACCTATTACTATTTCATTATATCTATACCCACCATTACATCACAACATGTTTAATTAACTCAGACAAATAAAATAAAATAAAAGAAAATTTAGGGTACATAATATACAATTGCTTACAAAATAAAGTTTGTATTAAGTACAAAATTTTAAGCAGATAAGAATGGAAGAACCAAACATGCTAAGCAAAGAGTTCGAAGGAAAGCAAGATCTAGTTGAGTTGACTTTGATTTTGTCTTTTAATTTAACGATATTGCGAGCGCAGTGTACCTGATAGTAGGCACTTGGTTGGACAAAGTGCGCGAAATTGCGAAAGGTCGCCAATTTGTCCTCGTCAGCTCAATACGCGACGAGGAGTACGCTCGGAGACAAACATGTTGACACTGCCTTAGATACTACGGGTACTCGAATGCATCTCAGACTAATCTCAAAGTAGGCAATGACAGTTATTTATTAATTTAAATCATCTGACAATCTAAAATATAAAGTAAGTTATATGCATTTATTTCTAGGGAAATAACCACGCTAAAGCTTGACGAACACGTCAGTGTTTTTCATTTTCCGTACAGTACAGTACAGAAGAACACGCATTAGTTCAATATATAGATAACAACATTTAAACCCCTACATATTAAAAACAACCTGAAAAAAACCTGTAATTTTTCAAAATACTGTTTACCAAAGGTGTAACTTAAAGAATAATAACAGAATATCATAGTAAGATCCGCCGTAGAAAAGTCTCGACTCGCAGAGGGTACGAGTAACATTCGACAGCCAGGGAAATGGCAGACGCGCCGCGGGGCGCCCGCGCCGCTCCCGCCGACGACACGTGAGCTTCCACGAAGCTCACAAAAGCTCGGCCTACTTGATTGGCCACTTGAGCTGGCGGTCAGAAGGCCACGCAATTATTACGAACTCGATCAGCGGGGTCTGTTTGTCTGGTCATTATAAGTATACGAGAGACATTTATCTGAACTAGCCAGTATTAAAGCAGGGAGGCTTTATAAAGGAATAAAGATTTGTTTTTTGTTGTTGATTTGTAATAAATAAAAATTTGTTACATTATGAAGAAATATATTACGACAATCCGCACGGTTTTTACGAAAAAGCTTTGTAGGCGAAACCGTTGGCAACAGTTAGTTAAATTTTATACAAAACAAGTATGTAGTATGTACAATGTTGTAGGTCCATATTGTAAATACCTTATAGACCAACACACACTTGAATATAAACACTAATCAACTAAATTATTTGGTACATATTGTCTTCTCGGGTTAATCTACTGCTTACATCTTAATTAAGACAAGCTTTTGCCCTCGGTTTTGCCCGCGTGAATTTAATTTTTTGCCATTTTCAAAAATTCCCTATTTGTCACAGATTATTACTATTTTATACTACCTACGCTACATGCCTTAGTACACTTACGCTTTCTGCAAACTACTTTCAGCGGTTTCTGCTCTGCGTTGATATGTCAATCATTCAGTCAGTCAAACGTAGGTACTCATCATCGAGATATTGTACATAGGTAATCCTTTATTTATATAGATAGATTAGCTAAAGCACGAGGCTTCCTCCCGTGGGAATTTCGCGATTACAGATGACCGAACAATTAAGTGCCGTAATAAACCCAAACAATACAGTTACATTGGTACAAGACTGCAAATTTATTAAATAACAATAATTTTGTAAAACCCTTGTGATTTGTATATAAGTATTTATTTATTAATAAAAAAACATGTGTTTAGATTGAATACCGATTTTGAATTTATGAGTAATATATATTACGCAATAAATTAAATTTGCTTAGATCACATCAAAAATTAAAAATGCTTTGTAAAAAATATAAAGAAAATAAAATATTATAGATAGATAGATAGATCAACACTTTATTGCACCATTTACAGAGAAGAAATACATAGTAACAAAAGTAACAAAAACATTTAAGAAACTTTTTTTTTTAAACATTTTATTTTTAACATTTATAAGGTGTATGATTAAGTTAAAAGGTGACTTTAACTATGAAAGTTAGGGGCGAAGCGTGCCGCGGCGGTTGACTCATCACATCTCACTGAACTGACTCACCCATTTATTTTTCTGTAGGACATCACCGATCGACGACATACTTAATATAGCTCTTATTTTGCCACACCGATTTTTGACATTATGTTAAACAGTATAGGAGTACGTGAAAAAGTACTCTAGTAGAGAAATGATTTATCATCGTGCTCACTCAGTTAAAGTTGGCTTAGTTCCGTCGCGCGTCGCCAGTTTTTTCTTTGCCAGTAGAGTTCGAGATAATAGGTAAGTTCTCTATCTTCTTCGTCCTACAATTTTATAGATACTTTTTGTATCTTGCATAAAATTTACTTACCTATTAAGTAATAAAAAAAATATGTATATCGAAAGTTAGATGTTAACGAAAGTTACATTTTGGTGTAAGTATTTTTTATTTCTCTTCACTTTTTTGTCTACAATTGTGTAATTATGTTAAAATAATATTTTTATTCAAATAATTGTTATTATGTAAGTAACAATTAGACTCTGTAGAACTAGATAATATCTTATATTATGTAAATATCTTATCCGTTTCTCAGGGATAAGGTGGAAAATGTAAACAAGAAAATTTTCTCATGAGTTTTTATTAAAACAAAATAGGTACTTAAATTTTAAAAAAGTAATAAATAGTAATACTTAAGCTGCCTAAGTTTCCGACGCCTGATACAGGGTCGGGAGATCTCGGCGGGTCTCACTCACTGGTATCTCATACAACAATAAATACACTCGCACTGCATTCACACAATAAATTACAGGCAGAGGCTCAGAGAGCTAGGAACTATGTGGAGGACCCCCGCGGCGACGAGGGCGGCGCTGGCGGCGGCGTGGGCGGCGGCGCTGGCGGCGCGGGCGGCGGCGCGGTCAACTGGGGACCGACTCCGTGGCCTCCGTGGACTCCTGCATCATGCACATGCAGCCCACCGACACGCGGATGGTCTGCGGCTCCTGGTTCGCCTTGTACATCACTTGCACGTGATCCTGTATCTCGACGCAGCGCATCACCACCTTGTCGTGCCGGTGCTGGCAGCACTCGTTGGGCGGCACGTTCCGCTTGGCGCACCACTGGTTGCTGTTCTCCGCGCACTCCATCACTTTGATCCGCCGCGGGATGCGGTTCTCGTCCTCGTCGATGCGGATCTTGATCGGGCAGACGGTCTTGTTCAGAACGTCGTTCACGTCCATCTTGTCGGCCTGGTGTCTGGTCGGCATCGCTGTAGCCGAAGCGATCACTACCACGAAGACAATCAACATTTCGTTCGCCATTATTTGGTGTTATGAAATTGCAACACGTAGATTTGACCGAATAGGGTTGGTGATGAGTATTGGTTGGTTGGCGCGTGTTCTCACGTCGGAGTGGAGGTTGCGAATCATGCTGTGGTCAGTTGAGGCTTCACTTTATATGCCACAGTGTGGTGTGTGCGGCGGCCGGGCGGCGCGGCGCTGGGCGGGCGGAGCGCGGCACTGGCGGCGGCGCCTCCGGAGCGCGCGGACGTGCGCTACGCACAGCGTCTGTACAGCGTCGATGTTATAATAGTGACAGTGAAACTTAGACATCAACGCGTGATTTTGTGTTGTGAAGTGCTTGGATTGTACTCGAATATGGTATTACGGAACTTTATTTATTTATTAATGTGTATTTTAAATTGTACTACAAAATAAAAGGTTAAAGTTTAATTTTAAATTAAAAATTAATTTATATAGCGCAAGCAGATAATTTATGTTTACAAAAAATTGAGGCTTGTGTAAATTAAATTATACATCGAAGTTTAATACGTCACACCGTTGAAAAGTTATGTGTCAATTCGTCACAGGTAGAGAAATTATATTGTAATTTTGCTACAAGTTTTGTTATCCGACTTCAAGAAAAGTTTTATTGTTTATTTTAAACTTACTTTGGGGTTAGTCCAATCTGTGTGATTCTATACGACTGCCCAAAAAGAAGTGTTATGTTTTTAGGGTTCATGTTTGTATGTATGAGTTTCTTCTATTTCACCATAATTCCTAAACGCTTTGCCAGATACAGGTGTATGAGTAATCCTTAGATTCCTTACGTATCCCGGATAACGCTGGTCACTCTGGAACCTTTAGGATCCCAGATGATGCTTTGCTTGCGTATATTGTGACGTCACATGTTGACCCAATTCCCGACCTCATCGTGACGTCACACCTTACCAGTTAGTCTTGGGTTTGTCTGGCTCATCACCGCATACGCATATCTGCCAGATGTTGCATCGTTTGAACATGTGGGCTCGACTTTATGACGTCACGCGTTGAAACTCCTCCGATATTCACAATATTCACGAAAGTTCGTCGCTCGCGACTATTGGTATTATTATTTTTTTAAACTTTATTGCTCTAATTACAATAAGTGAACTAAATAGGTGGACTAACATTAAAATTATTAAGATTATTTTAAATAGAAACTGGCCGATATAAGATGTTTTGCCATATTACCTATAACTATGTTATTAAAGGAAAAGTCGTTTTCCTCTCCTAGAAAAAAGAAAGCAATGGAGGGTGTTTATAAATCAAATAAAAGGCTGAGATATCCGATTCATATCCGATTGTGTATATTATATAAGTTTAAGTTTCACATTCACTTATAAATAATATAAATAAGTTATTTAATTTTGAAAATGAAAAAAATACAAACATTTATTTAATATTATACATTGATACAAAACATACAATACAATACATACTTAACAATCTAAAATCATTTACATACTCATTTTATATTCTACATTTAGTCTTCATAAAACTCAACGCGCTTCAATAATAAATATGGAAAACCAGTTCTATATTTATAAGCAGACTATTGAACAAGTTTATGTCTAGAATACTAGTTAGTCACATGGTTAATACCTTAGGTATAATTACCACGAATGTAATACCTGTGCAAGCAAGAATCAATTACAGGTGCGTGAGGTCTAGATGAAGGATCGGAGGGGCAAAGATTAATTTGTAAATAAATGAATGACCCGAGTTCATTAACTTTTTAATGTTATGTGCAGCCACTGTTGTTTGAAGCGGGTTTTGTGATTGGCTGAGTTTAGAAAGCTAATTAATAGTTTGTAGCGAAGATAAATTAAATACAAGACAGTTTTAATTATTTAAAACTAAAAGTGGTTCATAATGAAAATATTCATAGGCTCTCTTAGATATTTAAATATTTTTGATTTAAAGTTTATTATATCTTCTTTATAAAAAAAAACTTGAATTCGTAGAAATTTGTTTTGATCGAAAATGTGACGCGTATGGTCCATGACATGGACTCCATGTCATGCGTATGTGGCTACATGACCAATCAATTACGATGAACCCATTACGCGACCGGGAATGAGTGAATGACGTCACGCTCACGCCACGTGTTCCAAAGTCTGGATTGCGTGACGTCGCAGGATACGCAAACGGTTCTCCAGGATTACAGAGTTCTCAAATCAAAAGTAGGACACTTACAAAAAGAACATACATTGAAATAGTCAGTTTTAGTTTATGTTATCCTATAATTGATTTTAATTATTTATCTACATATGAAACTTATAAACATGACAAATTGAATGTGGCAAACTTACAAGTGGTGGAGAGTGACTCTATCTTATTATAGTTATTATGCTTTAAATAATGATAATGTATTATGCTGAGTGTAGAGACGCGTGCGATGCAGCCTGTGATATGTTTCACTGTTCGGTTTTATTGTTGTTCGTTATTTTTAACTAATGTTTAAAATAGTGTAAATACCTGTGTCTAATATCTAGATAAAGTAAAACCAAGAAGTTATTTAACTTCAAACATCAACGAGTATCTAATAGTCTTTCTCGCAAAATGCTATTGAAATTTTACCATTTCTCAGAATTTTTTAATCATTTATTTGTATTAGGTAACAATATAAATATTAACATAAAACAATTATAGCCCATTGAAATAAGTACCTTATAAACTTACATATAAAATATTGTATTGTAATATTTATAATTTTAGAATGTAATAAAATGAACCCTGAAGGTAAAACAATCTGGCTCTACAATGTGCAAAAAAATAGGCCTAAACTAATAACGTGACAATCAACTTTTATTGAAAGCTCTGCCCCTTTCTTTTAGGTTATCTAAAAAGTAAATCGCTAACACAAAAAATGTAATACGCCTTTTCTCAAAATGTTTTTGAATATTTGCTTGTTATTTCACTAGTAGATGGGTCAATTTACTAGAGTATAAAATTTACAATAGAATATGTGGTAGAAAGAAACATCTATATATTGTAGAGTTTAACAGTGCCTTAAATTAATAAAAAATCTATATTTACAGCAATTTTCTTCGTAAAACCTCTATAAATATAGATTTCGAAACTTACAAATAGGTACTGTAATTTAAAGCTCTGATTTTGTGTAAAGTGGATTTTTTTGTAAAAATAGATTGGTTGTTCATTATACTTTTTTTAATGAATTAAGTATATGTATAGGTAATCTGCGTATTTATATTATGTTGGTATTGCATAGAGCAAGAAAAAAAAAATACTTAGAGCACAGACAGCTGAGGAAACGGGATGTCAGATATGTTTTTTGCATATGTTTTGGTGAAGGCTGTCCTTCACCAACATAGGCAAAAAACATAATATCTTCGGTGAAGCTCATATTTTTTTTCTATGTCTATGGGTAAATGTAACATATTGTTTTTATTTGAAAAAATAATCGCAGTTCTTGTATAAGCCTGACCATGAATATAAAAACCCTCGCCATGTTGCGGTAAAGCAATAGAACTAATTTCTTATACTGGCAACTAATTTAAAAACCCATCTGTCATATTTTATCCTATCAAAGTTTGATTTTCAAAAAAGGCGGATCCAGTATTTTATCTCTAGGTAGGGCACCGTTTTCCGTTCTCGAGAATATTTCCGAGATATTTGTAAGGAAGTTTCCGCTTGATCTTTGAAAATTTCGAGAACGGCACATCACTAAATGGTGGCGGATTAATTTTTTGGTAATAAACTTGTAAGAAACTATTACTACTAAATCCTGTTATTTTAAAAACTCGAATCTTAATATGATATGTACCTACTGTTATGGATGTTATGGAACCTGCCTTCACAGTATGTGATTTGAGTCCTATGGCCCCCATGTGGGGCAGAGGGCGTCGACAGTGATTCGCCAGTTTCCTCGATCTTGGGCTACGCGCTTCACTTCGGGCCAGGTCAGCCCGATTGTCTTGAGCTCCGCTGCAATAGTGCGTCGCCAGTCGCCAATAATGTTGCAATATAAAACGCATAAGTGCTGCCTCTAATTCAAGGTTTTTATATTTCTGGTCAGGCTGATCTGCTAACACCATATGTATGTCAAAACATCTAGAGGAATAACTAAAGCATAGAGTACCATGTACCTAACCCTTTTTTTTGTTACAACCTTATTAGGTATATTTGAAGCTGTCGAGATGTTTATCTCTTTTTCAACCGACTTCCCAAAAAAGGAGGAGGTTATATGTTTCGATGTAAGTTTGTATGTTTTTTTATGTATGTTCGCCGATTTCTCCGCCAGTTGTGGACTGATTTTTAAATTGTAAGGTGAAAATACAAATTGATCAGTTGAATAAAGTTTTATTTCTACCAATATCTTTTTGTTTTTCTTCATTTATCCGAATCTAAATTACCAAGAAATTACCCTTAATAAAAATTGCAATTAATATTGCACATTTTATTTTATTTTAAATTGTTGCTTCATAGTCCATTTATGATCTTTGAGAAATTACATTATTAAAAAAAAAAACAAATTATATTTAAAATCATTTAAAATTCACAGGCATTAAAGTTTAGAAGCATAATACCTACTATTGATTGATATAAAATAAGTAGGGAAAAAAGTTTAGGTAATTAAGGGAAAAGGGAGGAATTGAGACCTTTGCAGACCTTTCCAGTTAACGACAAAAACTTAGAGATTAGATACACAATTTTTTTACAGAGTTTAAAAAATCCTACTAATCCTACTAAAATTATAAATGCGAAAGTTTGGATGTGAGTTTGTGAATTTGTGAATTTGTGAGGATGTTTGATACTCAATCACGCAAAATCTACTGGACGAATTTTGATGAAATTTGGTACACGGGTAGAAAAATACCGGGAATAGAGCACATAGGGTGTTGTTTTATTCTGAAATTTTCACGAGAGCGTAGGCTCAGGGCGCGGATAGTGAATAATAAAGTTTATTCTGAGCCGATAGAGAGAGCTGTAACATATCATGTTACGTCATCAAAATAGCTCCGTCTGCGACGTGACGTCCCACGCTCCCGAGTGCCAAGATCGCGAGCGATCAATGATATCACTTAGGTACAATTTACATTGACCCAGTGCCACAGACCGTGAGTCAGACGAATCTTCAGAAGCTGTGACTTGAATTCTCTTAATGAGTGAGTAATCTATTAACACTTCGTTTTCAGCAGGACTTGAGTTTCACTATTGTTTGGGACCATTAATGATTACGCAAGATGGAGTCATGGAATACCAATTCACACGAACCTTAAGCACTAGTACGCGCCTCTTAGTTCGCTTATACAATCGAACCACAAATAATTTCTGTTGGGGTTGATTCGAACAACGCGATAGAACCTCTCGCCTTTATACTTGGGTTGCAAATTTCATTGTTTCAAATATATACTAATATAACAAAGTTGAAGAGTATGTTAGTTTGAACGAGATAATCCCTGGAAGTACCGGATTGATTTGAAAAAATATGTGATTATTATATTTTAGGCTAACAAGAATCCCGGAATTCCCAAATTAACTTGTTGAATGAGACAAAGAAGATTAAATAAAATATTGATCATAAATTTGTACAATAGAGTAATGTTATAATTCTTGTACATATACTTTTCTTTAGGCGAATACGAATGTTTGCGAGGATGGATAGATGTACTTTCACTGTCTCACAAAATTACTGACCTATAATGAAAATTAAATATTATTGGTTGAATATCCATGAATATCTACCGTAAAATCACCGAAACGACTGGATTTTCCTACAGCAATGTATGTGGAGCGAGCAAGATGGGTGTAAGCAGGCGAGGGAGCGGCATGAATCCGACGTGTATCCAGAGCATAAATCCATATTTATACTGTGTCTTTATATTGTGGTATAAGTTATACCACAATATACGTATAACCCTTTGCGGCGAGAACGCGCCGGCGCATTGCATTGCAGCATTTGCAGCGTTGTTATGAAACATTGGCGGCACATTGCGCATGTGCGGGCGCGCGTCACAGGCCGGCGACCTTACAGAGGTCGCGACCGGCGCAATGCAACTCACTGAAATGCAATTAAATGCATTTTATGTATCAACAATACGGACAGTTATATTCACACATATAAAAAGATGCTATACTTTGTCACTACACAGTTATTGCAATAAAGATTTTGAATCTGAGTATTTTTATTGGGCACATAATTAAAACAAACTTATCCAATCAAATAATAAATGACTATTATGTCCAATTGCTACGAGTGCTACGACGTAGCAGGCTCGTAGCGAAAATAGACAAGCACGAGCAGCGCAGCGATCGATCGCTCGCCCAAGTCGCGCGACTGTCGCGTCGCGTGCGCCGCGCGTGCCGCTCGTTATGACGCGTTGGGCTTGCCTCCACTAGGGCTGCCTTTATTTCCGGATTTTTCGCTTATAAAATAAAATAGAGACACTACTATTCAAATATTTACTATTGGTGTAGAACTGTTTGAAAGATAGGAAATTTACAGAAAATATGCTATGCACAAATTTTCATAAAACGCTACAGGATTGCAGATTCAAGCAATAGCTACTTAGTTGTTTTGAGTAAATTTTCAAACATATGATTGGCTCACGTATTAATGGAATTTTTGTCTTATAGAAAAATAAGGAACTAAGTAAACTTAGTTTTTCCTGATATGCATTATAAAATTAATTTCACAACTTAGGATTGCTTCGATTTGTCGTCCCTAGGTGGACTCACGCGCACGTGCGGGAATCACCGCCAGACAGACACACCGCCATCATCATCATTATACGTGTGATTTCAATATTATTGCCCAAGGAATCTAATGGAGCTCTTGGGTATTACCACTGCGGAAACTTGGTTATTTATTGTTTGTATTTCAAAAAAGATTGTTTTTTTATTTTTGAAGTTAATACCTGCAGGTCCTTGTTGGTTTTTTTAATTAACTACAGAGATAAATTATCTGTTTGCTACTATAACGAGTATATGGGTAAACTAAAACACTTCTCAACCTATTTAGCTGAAATTGACATTAATTTGCAGGACATAGGATTATAATTATCCAGAAAATGATTGATGAAAATGATAAATAAATAAATAATTAATAAATCTGATTTTAAAGAAATCTGAAAGATTTATGATTTATCTAGAAAATCAATATGCTAACTACGCCCCAGGGCTCCGTTACCGAATTTCGCGATGAAACTATCCTGTATGTTGTTTCAGGTCCAAATGTAATACTTAAAACTTTCATGTTTATAATATTAGTAGGAGATAGGAGAAGATAAGACTGTCAACGAAGTAAGACTAAGTAGGCTTCACTCGTCAGTCAGGTCGGGGTGGCATCGCCGTCGCCGACAGGTCAGCAGTCGGCTCGGGTGGGTGGGTTTCCCAGTGATGGTGGGGAAATCGCGAGATTTTCTCATATTTTTACGTTAGGTACCCATTTAATCTTCCTTGTAGGGTTTAAGCGCGTTTTGAGATTTAATTGTTGTTAGCTTGAAGTTAAAAGGGGATTCTGAAATTGTTTCAGATCGCTAGTACATAGCTTCATAAATTTTAAGAATGTACCTGTACTTAATAAAAGAATAATACCAGACGCAAAATAACGAAAATGTTACATTACATTTGAATTAAAAAAACGTTATGTAGTTACAATTTGTTCTAGTTAACACGAGCCAAGAAGCGGACATCACAAAAAGAAAAAAACAAAACTAGCCCACGAGATCCTGATACCTAGTTCCGTATACTCTGATTACTCGAAATTAACACAAGGATGTTGCATCAACCGACGCAACGGCCGAGAGACCTGCGCCCGCGACTTTCACCGGCTAGCCGGACCACACGTCTTTCTCCACGACGACGGCCTTGACACACTTCCCCAGTCACTGTCATGGCGCACGTAGCTGTAACAACGGATGCTAATCCTTGATGGAGTGAAAGTAGTGCATTTTTTCTGCATTTGCAAGGCGAATGCAGGAAAGTAGTAGGTATGTATAAAGTGAACATTGTACGTTATATATCGTAGGCTAGGCTAACTTTAAGACTAATGAAATGTGCTATTCGGACATCACGTCGATATTATTTTGTCAAAACTATTTTTTACCGGCGCGAAGCCACGGCCAAAAGTTAGAGTATAATTTTGCTCAAGTAATGCCTATAATCTAGGAGGCATGATTAATTAGTTTTTTTTTGTGTTTCAAAATCTGGTTATTTTATTGCACTATGACGCCCGAGTCTGTGGTAAACGGAGATCCAGGCGCAATGTTACGAAAAGTTGCGACGAGTCGCGCGACGATTGTTGCGCAACTTCACACGTGGAGCGACGTAACATGTTGTTGTTTACGTCGCGGGCGCAGGAGTAGGTCATACATCACAGCGTCGAACGTTCTATAGAACAGTGGTCGTCAATTTGTCATCTTTTTGTTAGACTCTTACCTCGTATGATCTTCCGCTGTTGGCTTTCTATAAGAAATGGCAGCAATTGGTGAGTGACAGGACAGATTACAATCTAAAAAAATGAACATAAAATGCGAGAAAATGGTTGAATAAAAATCCAATCCATCTCAAACTGTGTGTTTAGCGACCACAACAGGTGAAAACCACTGCACTAATCTACACACGCAAGCGAAAGCTTGCCGGAATTAAAGTCTGTTATTTTAAGAATCATCAAAAAACGAATTATGCTATCTGTTATATCCATATAATATAGCTGTAATTTAATAAGATCCTTGAAACTACAAATCGAATTGAAAAATGTGATTTGTATGAAGACACCTTCGTGATCGTGAGAAAGGTTCAAAGTCAAAACCACTGGTATTTCCAGAGATTATCTTTATTATCACCAAATGTGAAGTACAAAAATGATTGCACGATGATAGTAATGAACGCTTCCGACCCGTGGTCCAAGAGAATCTAATAAAACAAATGACTCAAGTGCTGATGATCTTAAATTACTAAAGTGAGTGATGTGTCGTTGTGTGGACCATGTACCTGAAGTAAAGGGTAATCGAACTCATAGAACAAATAACTATCCGGACGATGCTCCGCAGCCATTACATGATAAATACTGCGAGGGTTTACACAGGATGACTAACGTTCAGAATTATGGAATAATTAGCAGCGCACGGGGCTGCGATCTTTTAAAATTTTCGTCTTCTTCTAGGTTTCGTTACACCCGTGAAGGTGCCGTCCAATAGTTTTGCGTGAGAGTTACGAATATCCAGACAAATATCCATCTCATCCAGTTTGTAAAATTAGTAAGAAGCAAACGCGAACACCCCGTGTTCGCGTTCCTTACCATCTTAAAGAATAATCTTTTTTTAGGGTTCTGGAAGAAAAACAGTAGGTAATTGATCTTGCAATAATTAGAGTGTTTATAAATGATATGTTTGGACTAAACAATCCAATTCAAAATATGACGAGCTGGCTAATTGTCGAAACAGATATGCGTCACAGGATGTTCCAGACAGGATCAAATAACAGTACTCATCTATACGATATACTTCTGAAGAACGCAAGAAGACTGATTCACCGAGTGCTGCTGCGACGATGAATAAGAGACACCAAATGACATCGCTGCTTTATTAAAAAAAATTGGCTAATACTGTATTTTATTACTATTTACGTACTACTATAATTTATGTTTTACCAAGTTTTACTGTACTTTGTAATGAAGTTAATCATAATTTTTCCGGTAGTTTTTGCATCAAGGAGTAAGCAACATGTAAACATCCAAACCACAAATAAAATGCCGCGCGCGGAAGTCCTTGTTGCTCGAAGCACAAACCATATATTTAGAAGGTATATGGTCGCGCAACGACTATTAATCTATGTCACAAACTTTCGCATTTATATTGGTAAGATTGCGTAGCGCAGAGACGCTCTTTCGTTAAAAATGTTAATGTTTCTATTGTGGAGGTGTGGCTGCTAGGGCTCGTGCGTGCGTGACGCGTCGCTCGTCGGCGCAGGGCTCCGGCAGACGTTACGCGGAACGCCCGCCGCCTGACCCGGGTCAGGAGGTGTCCGAGTTATCAGGTCGCTGATACCACAGACGACCCGTCCGTATAGCTTGAGTTAAAGACCAAAGAAGATATGATGACTTGGGAAAGAGCTAACGACATAATCAGAATAACGTTTTGACTGAATATCAATTGCTCGCGGCACAGGACAGAGGATAGTGGCATGCTTAGAGGGAGGCCTTTAGCCAGCATATATGTTGCCATTGCCAGTTGATGAACTAAGTATCTATATGTTGATGATGAATAATAATTTAAGTATTGAAAGAGTTGAAGTACTGAAATGTAAAGAGCGTAGTGTACTCGTAAATTAAACTACACTGGATATAGACACATCAGCTGTTTAGCTGCTTGTATATTATCGATCAAATAAATATGTAAATCTCTTTTATTTAAAGATATATCTAAGAAGGGATCAACGACCCTTGGCTAGGTCAAAATGAAAGCACGTATTAAAGTCCACTACGGATGCTCATTACGCAGTAATGCGTTATTTGGTTGGACTTTAGACTGATGTAATGTCATAGTCTAAAGTCCAACTCCTACATTGCAAACAATGCATTTAAAAATAGATATTGCGGAACTCTCATCCAAGGTGGCATGGACTTTGGACCCATGAGATTTCTGTTCTGATTGTAGTTCCTATTGTGGACTCTCTTATTATATTTATGGTATCAACCAATGTATTTATTTGCATACAATGTAGGTACAAAAAGGACAAATAAAGTTTATTCAAAATTTTTGGATATTTTCTCTCTACAAGTCTATTAATATGTAACCATGTAAAAATGAGATGTAGCTGTTTGTATTTATGGAGGTATTACTCATTAGTTTAATAATGAAAAATCTACTCGTATAGATGTAAACAAACCACTACGTAGATAGGAAAACACACGTGTGACGCGGAATAAACGTGTGAAATCGAAGGCGGCGAACAGAAATAGATTGTTTAATTTTGAGCACAATACCGGTAACTTTGGGCCGCGTCATTGGCGCAGATTTAACTAGGAAAGGATCCATTGACGTCAAAAGTTAGAAAAAATAAAAGGAGCGGCGATTCTGCTAACTATGACGGGGGTCCGTCAAAGAATTACAAATATCTATGGCCTATCTTTACGAGAACTTGTGAATGGGTGTAAAAAACGCGGGCGCCGGCGCTTAATGCGTCAACGGATGCTGCTATTCATATTTGCGAGTTTGTGACAATTCACACCCTTTGATGTTGTCGGCGAGTCCTTCTTGGTAAGTATTTAATCTCATGCTCGGATTTTAATTTAAATGAGTCATAGGAATGATAAAAATGTATGAATTATTTTTATATTTTTATTGCAGAAGTGATTTCGGACAATCGGTGCATGATCGTGCCAGGCGCTTGATTCTCGTCCAGAAACCTATTTCATACGTTTGAATGCAACTTAACAAATAATCACGTAGTTATATGATAATGAGGTGCAGTGAAACTTGGGTTTCAAAATAAAAGAATCACTGCTTAAAACACGAGTATAATTTTTGAACTAAAAAAAATTTGACCAATGTCCTTTAACAAAAAATTATCTGGACACACTAAAGAAATAAAAATTGGTGGCGCCATCTATCAACTATATATGATATCCGCTAAGGTATTGGCATTTTCCCAACCCTAACTTCCTACTTTGACATGTTGCCTTAATCGTTCAAGCCAGTCGCAAATAGTTACTCATACGCATTGTGCGTCGTGTCGCGATCTCACCGCCGGAACGGGCTCGCAGCTTGTTCCCGAACATTCTATCGCCGAAATCAGCTTATAGCTGGTTTTCGTAAAACTTCGCTGGTGATACGGGATCTTCCGTAAGCCTTAATCTGTCCCGCTGTGTCAAAGTGTGCTTCCGTGTATGAAAACATAAGAGAAGATCGATGAACTTGTGCTGTGACATTTGTGATGTGAGTTTGCTGAACTATAGTGTCCAGTTGAGGGATCCCTGGAGCAGGCGTTGGAGATCTTAAGGTAGGCACATGTCATCCTATGTCACCTAGTCCCAAGCCAATACCTGTAGTCGGTTTTTCTCTTATTTAAAATTTTAGCTATCGAAGGCTTCGCAGTTCATACGCGCGAAACTATTTTGTGGTCCTTTCGATCGCGGATATTATCCATTTCCCGCCCCTATTTAGGTCACCTAGTAGGAGATTTATATTAAAACCGCCCTTTTTAGGTCATTACGTATCTAAAAAGCGTACCTAAGTTAGTGCGCACGCGGCGTACTGCCTAGGTATTTCCGCTGTCCGCAGTCTAAATACATTAGTTCTTTGTTTTTGTCATCTAGTTTACATCAACTCTTAACCTATATTCATTTTACTTACTAATATTTCGCCGTAATAAGTAATTACGCAGTAATTTATTCCATTCGATTTTTAAAAATACGTTGCGGGTAGAATTTTTTCCTGTGGCGGCCAAATACTTTCTATAGCGGCCACACCCTACTTACTCGTATCTCGTATTCTAATTTTAAAAAATTACTTATTATCTGTAGTCGCGTTTTATCTGCAGAATCATTATGGCGAAAAGTAAACCTGAAGAAAATATGCCTGAGAAATATAACTATGAACTTAAGTCACTAGAAGCGAAACGTAATGCGTTATTTGAATGCTTACAAACAGCTTTTGACTTGTCAAAAAATATTGGCCAATCGAGCGAGGCACGCGAAAACTTTCTGGATGCCAGTAGTAATATCGATATAATTCGGTCGGAATTCCAGAAGGTGTTAGATCAATATAACAATTGTTTGTTATCTAACAATCCCAAGGCCTCACCTGATTTTAAATCACTCGTTTCCTTTGAACAGTTATATTGTCGCATCAAGCGACTAGTCGCATCTTGTACTGTCGCTATTTCGTCTCAAAATTCTTGTAGTTTACCGCTAAAGAGTAAAGTAAAGTTACCGCCTATTGAGTTGATGAGTTTTAATGGTGACATCCGCCTGTGGCCTTCCTTTTATGCGAATTTTAAATCGATAATTCATGATAACCACGCCCTCTCAGACCAGGAAAAATTGCACTATCTGTTAGGAAAACTCTCTGGGAAGGCACAGACCGCTTGTGCAGGGGTTATACCCACTGCAGAAAACTATAAAATTTTATTCGAAACGCTTGTAAATAGGTACGAGGATAAGCGATCACTAGCTGCCACCTATTTACAGCAAATACTAGAATTTAAACCCATTACGGCCAGTACGGCCAATTTGGACTTGTTTAATGATAAATTTGTAACCGCAGTACGCGCGTTGCAGAATCTAAAAATTAAAGATTTATTGGATCTAATATTTTTGCAAATTGCTTTATCTAAATTAGATTCCAACACAGTACATACTTTCGAGAACAATAACAATCAATCCGAAATCCCGTCATTTGATAAACTGGTTGATTTTATAAATAATCAGAGTAAAATATTACAACGCGCCACCGCGCCTGCCGCGGCCGGTTCGCAAAAATCAGCTGATCGTTCTCGTTCTAATGGTAATAAAAACCGTTCACCGCAGTATAATGCTTATGTCAGCACAATCGATTCTGCATCTGCAAGTTATAAGTGCCTATGCACAAACATTTCACATCAACATTTATTTAAATGTCCTGATTTTCATAAAATGTCCCCTCAAGAGCGTTTTCAGTCTGTGAAAAATATTAATGGCTGTATAAATTGCCTAAGTGTTAAACATAAAATTGCTGGTTGCCAATCTGCTTCCGGGTGTCGTGTTTGTAAACAAAAACACCATTCTATGTTACATTTCCGTCAGAATTCGGGACCGCGGCCCGAGGTTGAGTCGCCAGCCGCTGCGCCCGCGCGCCCCAGTGTGACGTCACGGTCACCTGATCCGCACGCCACAGTGAGCACTGACGCGCCCGCGCAGACAGACATCGCATTATGCGCGACGTCTCAACGCTCTTGTGTGTTGAATGCCGCCATCCACAGTAATACGCCGCAGTGTACCTCGCCCACTACTGTTTTACTCGCTACCGCACAGGTAGTGACGTACGATAGTAAGGGGAATAAACATGTAATAAGGGTCTTATTAGATTCTGCATCTCAAAGCCATTTCATTACTAGGGAATGTTGTGAGCGTTTGAATTTGCACCAAAATAAAACTAAAAGTACTACTGTGAGAGGCTTCGGAGGGATAGAAAAAATGTCTAATGGTACGATCGACTTAGAATTTTTCTCGCGTTTTAATATGAACATTAAGTTTCAAATAAATTCTTTGGTAGTCGATCAGATAACTGATTATTTACCTACCGCCTTGGTAGACGTGTCCGCCCTGCCTTCTGTCAATAATTTGCAACTGGCAGATGAAAGTTTCGCTACGCCCAACAAAATTGATGTTTTGATTGGTGCATCGCTTTTTCCTCATTTAATGCTACCTGACGTGATATCTGTTAGTCCGTCAGGGCCCCCCGCTATTAATACGGTGTTGGGCTACGTACTCATGGGAGAGGTACCCACACTGACCGCCCGCCCAGCATGCGTGACGTCATGCTGTGCCATAGTGCAACCGCCTATGGATGCTTTGTTTACCCGCTTTTGGGAACTAGAGGAAGTCCCTAACTCGCCCATTCAGCACCCAGTCGAGGCTGAATGTGAATATTTTTATCGCTCGACTACGGAACGCGACACATCTTCTGGCCGCTATACCGTAGCCCTTCCGTTTGACAAGGACGTGTTTTCGCTTGGCAATTCATTCGATATTGCGCGCAAGCGTTTTTTATGTTTAGAACGGAAGCTCGAAGCTTCTCCCAAGCTTCGTACCGCTTATAATGACGTCATAAATGACTACATTTCGCAAGGTTATTTAGAACAAGTAACCACTTCACCGCAGGAGTCAAATGATTTTTCTCCTACATATATAATCCCGCACCACGGAGTCCTTCGTGAGGATAAGTCGACGTCAAAGTTGCGCCCTGTGCTAGATGCGAGTTGTAAGACCTCATCGGGTGTCTCGCTCAATGATGTATTGCACAGTGGGCCCAACTTACAAGGAGACTTGTTTAAAATTATTTTAAATTTTCGACTACACGCTGTAGCCATGACCGCTGATTGTAAACAAATGTTTTTACAAATTATGATGCGCGAATCTGATAGACGTTATCAGAGGATCTTATATCGGTTTAATCCAAACGACCCGCTTCTTTTATATCAATTTAATAGGGTGTGTTTCGGCCTACGGTCGAGCCCCTATCACGCGCTGCGCACGGTGCAACAGCTTGTCACCGACGACGGCGCCAAGTACCCACGCGCCGCGAGCGTCGCCGCCTCGTGCATCTACATGGACGACATCGCTTTCTCTATTGGTAGTGAGAAGGAGGCGGTGAATACTGCGCATGAACTTATTAATATGTTCAAGGGCGCTCAGTGGGACTTAGTTAAATGGAACAGTAATTCGAGAAATGCTCTCGACGAGCTTCCTGCTTCGCATAAGATTCCTACTGACGACGTTGAATTTGATAAGGCCGCACAACATAAGATACTGGGCCTTGGCTGGTCCACAGATCAAGACAATTTTTATTTCAAAATTAACCCACCAGACTCGAGCTCCTTATGCACTAAGCGCACCATACTTTCGACTATTGCTAGACTATGGGACATCATGGGATTCGTTGCGCCGGCGATTTTAGTCGCTAAATTACTGATCAAGCAGCTATGGCAACTGAATCTAGGCTGGGATGAACCCCCGCCCTGCGATATCGTTAAGTTTTGGCAACAATATTGTGCCGAGCTACCGGCGCTAAATGAAATAAAAATTCCGCGTTATCTCGGAGTGACAGGTGACTGCGAAGTTACTCTGGTCGGGTTCGCTGACGCCAGCGAGCGTGCGTACGGTGGTGTAGTATACACACACGTCAGCTCTGCCTCTGGCAATCATGTTCATCTGTTGTGCGCCAAGTCTAAAATCGCGCCTTCGCCGCCCCATACGATAGCTCGTATGGAGTTGTGTGCAGTACTTTTGCTGTCGAAGTTACTGCGTACAGTTATAGACACTTATAATGCCCGCATTCCAATAAAGGTGCGCGCTTACACCGACTCCAAGGTGGCACTTTATTGGATTAAGAATTCACCGCACCGTTGGCAAACATTCGTTGCCAATCGAGTAATCAAAATTACCGACAATTTGTCGGCTGATAATTTTCATCACGTCGCGGGAACTGACAACCCTGCTGACTGTTTGTCACGTGGCGTCGCTCCCTCCAAACTTAAAGACCACCCGCTGTGGTTTTCTGGGCCTCCGTGGCTATCGCTGTCAGCTGCACAGTGGCCCACGTTTGATGAAATTGACGATTCTAGTTTGGAAATTATTCCCGAGCAAAGAAAGCTCGTTCACACAGTCGTAACTCCTCCAGACGACTCCGCAATTTATACCGCTGCCTGTCGGTCATCGTCATGGAGTAAACTTTTACGTACTATTGTGTACATTTGTAGATTTTTAAAGCTACTACCGCGCCGTGAGTCAGCAGCCGTCGCTGCGTCTGACATGGAGTATGCAGAAAATAAATTGCTGCAATTACTTCAGCATAGGCATTTTAATAATGAAATTTTAAATATTAAAAGTGACTCACCTATTTCGCCGTCTCTCAATAAATTAAGACCGTTTTTGCATAACGGATTGCTCAGAGTTGGTGGCCGTCTCGCCAACTCTGACTTAAATTTCGCAGAACGACATCCTATACTTCTGCCTCGTGACGATCACGTGGTTAGTTTAATCATTACGTATTATCATAAAAAGCATTTGCATGCTGGGCCTGAGTTGCTCATGTCATTGCTTCGCCAGAAGTACTGGATCTTATCCGCTCGCCGCCTTGTGCGGAAGCTAGTACACCAGTGTAATGTGTGCTTCCGCGCTCACCCGCGTCCGACTTTCCCGCTCATGGCGGACTTGCCTGACTGTCGCACCAGGCAAGCCATCAAGGCTTTCACGCATACAGGCTGCGATTACGCAGGTCCTATCGCGTACACCCCGATAAGACGTCGAGGAGCGAGAGCTTTGAAAGCTTACATTTGCGTTTTTACGTGTCTTACAACACGCGCATTACATATCGAGGTTGCTACTGACCTGAGTACAGCTAGCTTTTTAGCTGCACTAAAGCGCTTCTTGTCTCGCCGGGGCCCTGTCCAGGTAATGCATTCTGACAGGGGAACAAATTTTGTCGGCGCGAACTCTTATTTACGCGACTTATATAAATTTTTAAATAGTAACGAATACCGCTGTCGTTTCGAACAGGAGCTTACAGAGCATCGAATTGATTGGAAATTTAATTGTGCCACGGCCAGCCACTTTGGGGGCTGCTGGGAAAGCATGGTGAAGATTGTCAAAACGCACCTGTTTAAGGTCATCGGTCAACAGCTTCTTTCCTATGAAGAGCTTGTGACGGTGCTCATTCAGATCGAATGTCTGCTGAATTCGCGACCTCTCACCGTGCTAAGCGCCGATCCCGCTGAACCGACTGCTCTGACTCCTAGTCATTTTTTACATACCGCTCCTTTAAATTCGTTACCCGCGCCTGAAGTAAATGCTGATAATCTCAGCTTACTTCAGAGACACTCGCTACTCGATAAGTTAGTGCAATCCTTCTGGAAGAGGTGGAGAGTAGAGTATTTGCATAATCTTCAGACTCGAGAGAAATGGAATACTCCATCCGTTCCCATTGTGCCCGGTACGGTTGTACTCATTATAGACAATAATTCGCCTCCCTTATCGTGGCCATTGGCGATTGTTGATAAGATTCATCCCTCAAAAGACGGTACCATTCGAGTAGTGACAGTGAAGACAGCCAAAGGCACGTATACGCGCCCGGTTGTTCGCTTATGCCCGCTTCCTACGCAGTAAGCTCTACATAGCGCATTCGTTATCGCTTTAGTTAAGTATAATTCGCTTTAGTTTTAACTTTATTCGCTGTAATTTAGTGGTTAAGTTTACCACTTAAGTTTATTACTTTATTTTTGTTTTCGCTGTTTCGCGTACCGCTGTTTTTAAGTTAATTTTCGCTTTATGAATGTTTTTTAAAGGTGACCCTTTAAAGGGGGGAGGAAATGGTGGCGCCATCTATCAACTATATATGATATCCGCTAAGGTATTGGCATTTTCCCAACCCTAACTTCCTACTTTGACATGTTGCCTTAATCGTTCAAGCCAGTCGCAAATAGTTACTCATACGCATTGTGCGTCGTGTCGCGATCTCACCGCCGGAACGGGCTCGCAGCTTGTTCCCGAACATTCTATCGCCGAAATCAGCTTATAGCTGGTTTTCGTAAAACTTCGCTGGTGATACGGGATCTTCCGTAAGCCTTAATCTGTCCCGCTGTGTCAAAGTGTGCTTCCGTGTATGAAAACATAAGAGAAGATCGATGAACTTGTGCTGTGACATTTGTGATGTGAGTTTGCTGAACTATAGTGTCCAGTTGAGGGATCCCTGGAGCAGGCGTTGGAGATCTTAAGGTAGGCACATGTCATCCTATGTCACCTAGTCCCAAGCCAATACCTGTAGTCGGTTTTTCTCTTATTTAAAATTTTAGCTATCGAAGGCTTCGCAGTTCATACGCGCGAAACTAAAAATAAAAGAAAGAAAAATTAACAACAGGAAAGGAATATTAACAGGTAAAATAAGAAATACATGAATTTGCTTGTTATTTTAAAAAGAAAATTAAATGAGTGAAAGAAATGGATGAAATGATGTATAAAAATTCCAAATCAAAACCGAAACAAAAATTATCCCGACAAAAGGGGGGCCTTTAGAATTTAGAGGAAATAGTTATCACAATATGTTTAAAAAGTCTATCTTAAAAGAACCGCAGGCGCCACGGTTACAAACTAAACATTTCGTCGTTCTGTGACTCATTCTCAGGTGCAAGCCGACTTTGCCGCGTCTGAAGATTTCGAAGCGCGTTCAACCCGGCTGAGTCCCACATCTTGGTCCACAACCTGATTTACAACACGCTGACGAATATCCAGGTGCAGGCCGACTTTGCCCACTCTCGTCTAATAAACAGTCCATACAATACATACATGAAATATTTCAGTGCCACTTCATATAATCCTTCTGGTTTTTTTTTTGACAACTAGATTCTACTTCGTGCCATCTTTAATAGGATACCCCTGAACGGTCTGATCGTCAGCTAATGTTCTTCCCAATAATAGCAACTTTTGATCTTCAATTGGAATCTTCAGATGTGAAGAAATCTGTCGTTTGATATCCAAAATAGATGTCGTTGGGAAAGCCTCTATAGTGCATTCCCCACCCTGAAGTTTTTCAACATAAACTTCATTGCCAGAGATCGATACTTGTATGTGAAGAATAATAAAAGCACAAAACAACAAGAAGAATAAAAAGAAAAATCAACTCTCTAAAAAATCTCCATTTTTTACCCCATTGACAGCCCGTCAAAAAAATCGAACCCACAGAATTTCAATTTCAAAAAAACTTATCATAAAGAAAGAGCAAAGAAAAAAGTTTGCGTAGAAATAGAATCACAAACTAAAATTGACTTGACTTTGTAGCGGTGTAACGCTACAGCATCTCCCTACCAAACAAAAAAACAACAAAGCAAAACAAACAAACAAACAAACAAACAAACCAACAAAACAAACAAACAAACCACAACAAACAACCAATAAATCATAACAACCGAACAACTAAAACAAAATCCGGACAAGATACCTACACAAAACCAACAAACAGCAAAACGCAACCAAATGCTAACCGAAAAACTAAACGAAATACTAAACCTTAATGCTATCCCTATGAATAAGAGACTTGGTCATACGAGTATACCTAACGAAGCGTCTGAAGATTCGAAGCGCGTTCAACCCGGCTGAGTCCCACATCTTGGTCCACAACCTGATTTTCAACACGCTGTCGAATATCCAGGTTGTCATAGCCAGGTAAATAATGTGAATATTTTAGAATTTTGAAAAAAAAAATAAGAAAACGGATTAAGCAAAAAGTTATTTGAGAATGTCCTTAATATGATAAGTACCGACGTGCTCCGAACCCGTATCCGCCAACACGAAAGCCTGCGGGGATACTCGTCTAAACACGCGGCACTGAACAAAGCACGAAGCGTCAAAAGATTAGAAGCGCGTTCAACCCGACTGAGTCCCACATCTTGGTCCACAGTCTGATTTACAACACGCTGCAGAATCATCGACAACTCGCGACCGTACATTAAGAAATTCGGGGTGTAAGCAGTAGCCAATTTAATGCAAGAACCAGAGCAACCCGATGCAACACCGTACCGCAATATAACCTCCGACTCTAAAGCCATCAATTAAATGTGAATAATCCACAGTAAGGAGAATCGTCGGGTCGCAGCATAGGCAGCTTCGGCAGGCTAAAACAGAAAATCACAGGATGGAAAACCGCGACCGGTAAACGGTCACCGTCCCACAAAAACAACAAAAAAAAATAATTCAAGAAAAGTAATAAAAGGTAAAAAACAGGTAAAAACCAGGATTCTTTCCGCAAATCGGGCGCCATTTTTGCAGTGAAACTTGGGTTTCAAAATAAAAGAATCACTGCTTAAAACACGAGTATAATTTTTGAACTAAAAAAATTTGACCAATGTCCTTTAACAAAAAATTATCTGGACACACTAAAGAAATAAAAATAAAAGAAAGAAAAATTAACAACAGGAAAGGAATATTAACAGGTAAAATAAGAAATACATGAATTTGCTTGTTATTTTAAAAAGAAAATTAAATGAGTGAAAGAAATGGATGAAATGATGTATAAAAATTCCAAATCAAAACCGAAACAAAAATTATCCCGACAAAAGGGGGGCCTTTAGAATTTAGAGGAAATAGTTATCACAATATGTTTAAAAAGTCTATCTTAAAAGAACCGCAGGCGCCACGGTTACAAACTAAACATTTCGTCGTTCTGTGACTCATTCTCAGGTGCAAGCCGACTTTGCCGCGTCTGAAGATTTCGAAGCGCGTTCAACCCGGCTGAGTCCCACATCTTGGTCCACAACCTGATTTACAACACGCTGACGAATATCCAGGTGCAGGCCGACTTTGCCCACTCTCGTCTAATAAACAGTCCATACAATACATACATGAAATATTTCAGTGCCACTTCATATAATCCTTCTGGTTTTTTTGACAACTAGATTCAACTTCGTGCCATCTTTAATAGGATACCCCTGAACGGTCTGATCGTCAGCTAATGTTCTTCCCAATAATAGCAACTTTTGATCTTCAATTGGAATCTTCAGATGTGAAGAAATCTGTCGTTTGATATCCAAAATAGATGTCGTTGGGAAAGCCTCTATTGTGCATTCCCCACCCTGAAGTTTTTCAACATAAACTTCATTGCTAGAGATCGATACTTGTATGTGAAGAATAATAAAAGCACAAAACAACAAGAAGAATAAAAAGAAAAATCAACTCTCTAAAAAATCTCCATTTTTTACCCCATTGACAGCCCGTCAAAAAAATCGAACCCACAGAATTTCAATTTCAAAAAACTTATCATAAAGAAAGAGCAAAGAAAAAAGTTTGCGTAGAAATAGAATCACAAACTAAAATTGACTTGACTTTGTAGCGGTGTAACGCTACAGAGGTTAATAACAATGAGAATAATTTACCTGTTATTTCATGCATAAAGTATAAAGATATTGCCACGCCTATTTTTGTCATTTTATTTATTTCTCAATTTTAACAATTAACTGCTTACAGACCACGTTAAAAACAACTGTTCCATTCCTAATAAGATTCAAGTATTAACAAATATGTAGTAGATTGTCCTCTCACAACTTTTGAAGGGAAAATGATCCTACGCAACTTGAAAAAACCGCATCTTTTTAGTTGGTTAGTAGTAGATTGACGTGACGTATAATGTTAACATCAAAAACCCGACTTAGAATGACTTATACGACCAGTATTAGAAACGGCATTTGTGGACGACCTTCGCAACGCCTCCGCCCTCGGCCTCGGACGGTTGAACTGTGGGGAAGGTCAAGCAGTTGAAATAGTGTTCCTAATATGACAAGTTATCGAAGAAAAGAGCTATTACATAGAATAAAGGAAAAACAAAAGAGAAAAACGAAAGATGAGAAAACTAAATCCTTCACTCGAATAAGAGTCAATAGGTAATTATAATTTTATGACTTACCTCTACTTTAACTTATAATGATTTACAGTGAACACCTGAGTCAAAGTAAAGGTTATTTTTCCAATGATAATAAAAGTATACTTAATCGATAGGTACATGCAATAAATAAAATAAAACTACTTTAAAAATAAAACTCGCTGTTATAGAAGACTGAACTCAAAACAATAAGAATGTAAGTTTGCATGTTTCTTGTTGTAGACATGTGAAGCTAATGAAAAGTAAAAAGAAATCTTTAAGGTGAAGACACTCGACGTTAGTGGTTAACCGCAGGATTATCCTAAACAATTACTGTTTACTAGTCACATTCACTGACAAATTTCAAAATCATCAATTAAGAAATTTGCGTAATGAAAAGGATACCTTGGACGTAAGAGTCTTTAATTTTGCGGTTACTTACTTAATAGATCTTTAATATTTATTTATTAAGTAACTAACCGCAAATCACAGAGCATTACGAGATCTCTATTGATGTTGAGGAAGCTACAGGCTTTCTAAATATTTATTGAAAGCTTTAATTTTATTAACACTCGCTTTTGTGTATTTTAGGGTTCCGTAGTCCGACAAGGAACCCTTATAAGATCGTTCAGCCCGTCCGTCCTAGTCTGTCACAGCAGAATATCTTCTACGTTTATGGACTGATTTGCATGTAACTTGGTTCGAGGATACTTCACATATAGATCTCATTTTTAAAAATACAAAAAATTAAAATTACCCCTTTTTAAGGGTACCTCCCCATACATGTAAAGGGGGGGGGGTGAATTATTTTTTGAGTGCACCCCCTTGTGTGGGGTACCGTTGAAAAGGACTATGAAAATAAGGTAGGGTTTCCATACAGGCTTTTTTATCAGCTTTACCATTTGCAAGATATAGCCCGCCAAAATAGTTCACACGATGTAATTTCTAAAGTCTTGGACCTATAAACTTCAAATCACTTACGTAAAGAAACAGGCGCGGAAACTCTTATTTAAAATTGTTTCGGGTATCCTGTGATGAATACTTTTGAAATTATAAATAAAATAAAAATATATTTTTTCCAAAGGAACACAAGAAATGCAAAACAGCGCGGTGCCAAAAATGACTACGTAACCCTACTTTATGCGTGGTCCGACATGCACTTGGCCGGTACGCCACGGGAAAAAGGCGTGATACATTTGTTCGCTCATTTATATAGGTATCGTAAGTACTTACTTAGTATTTTCAAACTTTTGTAGATATGTTTTAGAGAATTGTTTTCCAATTGCGGTCAAAAACCAGGAATGCTCATAGGGTACTTTTAATCCTGAAATTCCCAAGGCAACGGAGACCCGGGCTGAAGCTTCTACATTATGACATACAGAGCACTACTGAATAGGGATTACTCATTTGTACACATGTTAAGGAAACCCCGATGAGTCAAACTTACAGTTTGGTGATCAGGGGATCTAAAAAGGCCACTTTGACAATTCAGAATATGATCCATTTCCCATTTTCTAAATATTCGAAAATGAATCTTATATATATTCATATAAGGTGCATTTCCAAATATTTAGGAGATGAGAAATAGATCATATTCTGAATTGTCAAAGTGGCCTTTTTAGACCCTCAGTTCAAATTTATCTATGTACCACTTATTGATTATTGAAAAGTTCAGTTCGATGTAACTATCATCAATGATTTCACTATCAACATCATCTTTAACACGTCGAGAGCAAACAGCTATTTCGGCATAAATAGTCAAAACCGCCACAAGTGGGCCGCGACTACGTCATTTTGAAGGTTTCGGAGATTCGGCGTGCGTCAACGTGGTCGGCGTGGCCCGTGCCGCGTTTCATTAACTTCGCAATCTCGTGCCACTGACTCACGGCGCATATGATTGGGTTGCAGCATCGCCGGGTTTTACGCGAGTTACTCAATGTTTTATAATGTTAGATTTGAAATTTGCAGTTGCTTAAAAAGTTCAAGTTTACAAATTTCTCATTCTAGGATTTGTTTGACCCAAAGCACAAGTGGCGAAGAAACGGTGCTACAAAACTTTACAGTATTTATTCTAAAAAAGTAAATTTAAAAATCTTTGATTGTGGATGTGAATGAATATTATGAATGACGAGTATATTATGTCAAATGATACAAATGGTCTCATTATTGGAATGATTGATATGACTTATAAAAGATAATACAAAAAAGGAATACATAAAACAAAAAAGGCTCTAATTTGTTGAACCCCACCGAAAGCAGGCAGTTTTTCAATTCCATCCATTAACAAATGACCTACTTACTATTCTGAAACTAATTGCAATTTGTGAAGCAAAAGCTTGTTCGAACAATAACTAACTTATCTTTCAAAGCATTACTTCTAAATCGTAAACTATTGTATTGTGTATCATTATCTCGATGGTGGCAGTTTGGACGGAAGAGGTGTAAACTCAAACCTCTAACACCGGGACTAAGGGACGGTTTTTTTGTTATCCGGCGATAAGGCAGACACGCCTCGACAAGTCTGCCCACCGCAAGACGTGGTCATTGACTAATTCGGTAAGAATGCAAAAAAAAACAAACAAAAAGCGGCAATTTAGTTTTAATCACTTGCGAGAAAGGTTGTTTGAAAACAATCCATCAATTTTTTTGCCGCATCCTTTAGTGCAAGTGCAAGTTAGGGGAATGTTATGAAATCCTCAAGTTAACGGAAGTTTTGGATCGACACGTCATTGGATATGAATGGAAGCGTAAAGTTTTTTTGGTCGCTGAACGGGAGGTCTGCGTGAATGGAATCCGTTGAGCTTGCCGCTCTCCTCTCTCGACGGCCACAATGGGATTTATAATTTTGTTATAAATAGTGTTTGTTAGTAATAAACTTGAAATAATGATTTATTTATTTATTGGTAGCCGTGAACAGTAACGTTGAATCATAGAGCAAGAATTCTTGGATCCTAGATTTTTGTTGCTATTTCGTGTACAACATATTGAAATCACTGGCGTCATGTCGTGAGTTGAATTGTCAAATAATTCTTTAAGATGTCTTTATTCGTGTATTTTTTTTGTTAATTACAAAAATGCATTCATGGTTTACTTGTGCAGTAGTATTTTTTTTAGATTCTAGACCTAAAAATTATATTTGATTTTAAAGGACTAACTTCCATATCAATTTACCCCGGAGGACCCTTTTTAGATTTTAATTTTTAATATCCTACTTACTTTTTCAAGCTTATGTTAATTTAGTTTTAATATAGTTTTAGTTTGTAATTTTGGCTGGGTCGCTGGTTAAAATTATAAAAAAATCAACGTTTATAGATAAGGTATATTGGATATCTAGATTATAGGTACTAAATTATAGGATTGTAAAGAAAAAAATGAGCGTGGTCGTGTTGTATTAGAAAGTGAAAGAATTAGCAATATTAAGAGAAATATGAAAGAAACTTCACCGACAAAAGAATCGCTCTTAAATTTGGATGATGATGGATGATCGGATATCTGAGATCAAAGCCCCTAACTAACCTGCGTCAATGCAGAAACTGACTACATTGCACTAGAGCGTTATTCGGAGTGCAGTCATGCATGTTTGGATGTGAATGCAGACTGCACATGCGGGTGCGAGTGGCTTTTACCGCGGATTTCCCCGTCGTCGCTTCGACAACATGGCGTAATGACATGAAATGCTTGGCCGAGGTAAGACCCACAGGCTGTCTCTACAGTTTTCAAATGTGAATTCTTTAAGCTACAAACTACTTGAAATAAAAAAAAATGTTTTATTTAAATAGGCTTAAAAAAAGCAATATAAGTACTTATTAAGCTAGATTAGTTAGTTGCCGTCAGATTCTATGGACGAGAAGATTGATGTAAAGTAGGTGTGTGGTGGGTAAGTATATGTTTATATCATCATATTTATTATAATAAAAAGACAGTACATATTGATATGATCGTTAGAATACATGCTCTATGCATACGCTTTTGATCAAGCAAATAATAAGAATTTGCTATGAAATATGAATGTAATTAGCCAGTCATATGACAGTATATAGAATCACAATGAAGACATTTAATTGAACCAGTCCCTTATCACCCGTTCACGAGTTGACTGACGCAATGACAACGACACGGTCGATCTTTATTCTGAAGCTGCAACTGCAAGCGCCATAATGATGTTCAATAGTAAAGTTTTGAAACTCTTGAAGACTTGAAAAAGTTACAAACTACCTAAAAGGGTCTAATCTAAAAACTGAAGTTGAGGGTTTAACTCTTGCGGGCTAGGCAGGTGACAAAAAAGACTCTAGACTACATTATGAAATAACGTTTTAGTCACTCGTTCATTTACATACGCATCTAATATACACAAGCAATGTTCGATGTATGAATGAAATATGCATGAATGAACGTGTACTGTTGGCTAACGATGACTCACTCTTGGCCAAATTTCGATATAAGTATGTCTATGGCACGTAGTCCAAATGTTTTTGTAACTTCGCAGAAATGCTGACGTTTAAATAGATTTCTTAAGATATTAGGTAAGTACATACTTGTTGTATTTAGTAATCATTTATGATTTAAATCCGGGATGACATTGCTTTTGAAAACTCCATAATTTTAGAATATACTAAGGCAAACTTTTATTTTTGTTATATAGGTTAAATTTCATATCTGTGCTGTTAACATATAGGTTAAGTTTCATATCTGTGCTGTTAACCTTTGAGGAGTTTCCTCATAGGGAGTTGATTAGTTTGTGCAGTATTAGGTCAAAGAACTTTAAAAATGCAGCATAAGAGATCAAACGCGCAAAATGACAAAAAAAAATTTACTATGGTATTTTGTTAAACTCTGTAGTGAAGAGACAATGGTTCTAATTACTTCTAATTCGACTCGACCATAAAAACAACCCTTCTAAACTTTATCTCAACGCTAAAATTATTTCTTGAGGATTTCTTGATGTATATGGCACGTAATAGTACATTGTTAACGAGTGGGTGAAAGTAACTTTTTAAATCCCGAGACGGGCTTTGGCGAGGGACTTAAAAAAGTCTTTCACCCGAGGTAAACACTGTGCTTTCATTACGAATACAAGGAAAGTAAAAATAAAAACATGAATTAGCTAAAGAAATGATGAGTGAATTATACGGAAGCATAAACAAAACTCTACTTGAAAAAAAAAAAAAACAATGATCGGATTACGGCTTTAGCTTCCAGCATTTTTTTTTCTGTGGCCGACCAACTATTTAGCTATTAGATTCTTTTCATTTGGTTCCATCATTGAAAAAATACTATATTATATATATATATTATTTAACTTCATGTTATTTCAATTTTACATAATATGTTGAATGGCTGTATAGGAAGTTGGAATATGGTTCAATAGAATAACGTGAAAATAGAACTAGTTTTTTTTAATAATTTGACAGCTGTCAGTTGAAAACGATTCTCCCTAGGGCTGAAAAGTTTTACTTTCTCCACGCTCCTCAGGCAACTTCAGACTTACTTTCAGAGTATGAGTAATGAAAAATCTTTAATTGTAGTATCTTCTTTTACATATTATCGTCCTAGTTTTTAGATTTGGATTAATTTAATACTGGACTGCTCCATATTTTATACTATTATTAGGGCATAATTCAATTCAATTCATTTTATTGTATCCATTTAATTACAGACAGGTCACATAATAATTATATGTAGTAGGTACATCATAGAACCCTGGTAAGGCACTACAATACAATTCTTAAAAACTAATTAAATAAATTCCAAATATTTAATGTAAATGTCCAAATAATACAAATGTCAAATTAAATTTAATAAATATTAGGAATTAAGTATATCAAGAATTAATGTCAAAGAATCATAATACTTAATCTAAATTAAAACAATCTAACAATTTTTTCTAAAAAGTCAGAAACAATAAAAACATTTTTCAATTAGTAGCGCAGTAAATAGACGAGAATCAAATTACAAACGGTCCAGTAATTGTGAATTTTGTGAAATGTTGTGTAGGATTATTGTGAGTATTCAAAATAAAAAGGGCACAATTGCCAAATTTCCGCGTCCGTAGTAATCTTAAAACTACAAAAAAAAAAAACTTTCTTCAGATTTAGGCTCATATTTTCGTTTAGATGCATTTTTGCTAGGAAAGTGTTCTACAAAATCTTGTAGATAATTAATTTTCCTATTATTTACATTTTGTATCTAGGACTGAAAGTTACCGAGATGTGTGCTCATAAAAAAAATTAAAAAAATCTTCTTTTTCTGAAATTTGTCAAACTTTTCACTTCAGAACGCTGTAATCTAGTTATGGCATATTTTAGGAGAATAAGTATTGGAACGAAATTTGTAGGGAATTTAAATACCTACAAAACGCATTTGCATTTTTCTTAACCAACCCTGCAGAATGGGGAGTAAAACTCAATATTAAAACTACGAAATATTGCTTTTTTTGTTATAATATTTTATTTTCTGCTAACTGCGCCTCGGGTCTTCGCTCCCGTGGGAATTTCAGGATATAAAGTAACCTATGTACTATTTCTGGTATTTTTCTACTAGTATACCAAATTTAATACAAATCCGTCCATAGTTCATTGAATAAAGACCAAAATAGAGCTAAGGGTAGGGTTTACTTACAAATGGTTCAATAGTTCTGAATTTGTGATATGTTATTTAGGATGGTTAGTAAGTGTTTAAAATGCAAGAGGTACAATTTCTCCCCCCTTCCACGCCCGCCATATGTTGAAAAAACAAAAAATAATTGCCACTTTATTCGCGCTCTCACCTTCGTTTAGATGCATTTTAGTAGAGTTCTACACAATGTTGTAAAAATAAATTTCCTATAATGTACATTTTATATTTTGTTTCTAGGACTAATAGTTATGGAGATGTGCACTTTAAAAAAATCGCATTTTTGATCGCATTTGGAAATTTTTTCAAACTTTTTACTTCAGAGCGCTGTAATTCATTTATGGCCTACTCTAGGAAAGTATATATTGAAATAAAATTTGAAGGAAATTTAATTACCTACAAAACACATGTAATTTTTTTTAACCAACCCTACGGAGTAGGGATTAAAAGTAAAAGTTAAAATATTACGTTTTTGCTATCATATTTTATTGTCTACTAGCTGCACCCGGGGGCTTTACTCCCATAGGAATATTGGGATAAAAAGTACCTTATGTGCTAGCCCTGATATTTTTCTACTAGCATACCAAATTTTATCGAAATCCGTCCAGTAGATTTTTTGAGATTGAGCAAGAAATATCACATCCAAACTTTTTCATTTTAAAATCGGGTTTCTCTCCCAATCTTTATTGCTGATGAAGCAAATATTATCTAATATCTATACTTGATAATGTCCACAGACACTTTTACAGTGTCCCAATCAGGTACCGGTTACTTACCTGCAATGAATCACACTATAAATGGGAAAGTTTGGATGTGATATTTGTTGCTTAATCACACAAAATCTACTAGACCGATTTCGATTAAAATTGGTATACTAGTAGAAAAATATCAGGACTAGCACATAAGGTACTTTATATCCCGAAATTTCCATGGGAGCGAGGTTCAGTTAGTAAAAAGTAAAATATTATAGCAAAAAACAATTTCCGTTGTTTTATCATTTAGTTTTACTCTCCACCTTGTAGGGTTGGTTAAGAAATATGCAATTGCGTTTTGCAGGTAATTAAATTCCCTACGATGTTTGTTCTGCTACTTTTTCTCCTAGAATAGGTCATGACTCGATTACATCGTTCTAAATTAAAAAAGATTGACGAATGTTTGAAAAATTAGATTTTTTTAAAGCAAAGGATTTTTTTTTCTCGGAAACTGTCAGTCCTAGAAACAAAATATAAAATGTAAATAACGGCAAATTTAATTTTCTACAACATTGTGTAGAACACTTTTCTAGCAAAAATGCACTTAAAAGAAAATATAAGCGAAAAACCGAACAAAGTGGTGATTTTTTTTATTTTTCCAATTTGGCGGCGAGTGCAATTGTGCCATATTTATTTTAAATACTTACAACCATCCTAAAACAATAATATAAAAAAATTGAGTTACTGGACCGCACGTAATTAACCCCTAGGGAAGGTTCGTTCTATTTGTTCACGACGGCACTTAGACGGCATACTGAACGGATTTGTTTTTGTATATCTTTGCTGATTTTCTACGGTTCAATAAGTAAAATCTTTAAATGTAAATATAGCCGTTCAGTATATAGGATATTTTTATGTAATAAGTTGATTGAATGTAAATAAAGATACCCTTTTTCATCCTTAGACTAGCGAACTAGGCTAATATAGGTTAAACATGTACTAGTTGTTAAGTATTAAAGAGTATTTCCTTCTGTTGTTTTATTTTAGTTCATATATTTAGGCAAACTAATCATAGAAACACTAGAAACAGATAGGTAGAGACCTGAAAAGGTCTGTTTTCACTCATTGTAGACAGCAACTGCACACGATGTTAGCGTAGCGATGAACACGGGCGCTCTGACGCCGCGCCGAATGGCAGGCGTGGTTTTATTAAGAAGGGGTGGGGGAAAGTTCATATTTATAGTCATTTACTCCGCGCTCGCTTGGAGCCTCCCTGAGCATCGCCGCGTGACACAACTAGTCCTAGAATGTAGCCTAGAGTAAAATACACTTTGGTTTAAGCTGCCACATGTACCTAGATCTAAGGGTTAAGAGAAAATAAATTTGAAAGCTAGAGGGGTAGGCAGGGACCGCTGGCCAGCTCATTAATTAAAAATGTATAAAAGAACGCGCGGTTTCATACACCGCACAGTTTCAATTCAGTGCTCTCCGGGATCCAGAAATAGTGAAAAGTACCTAGTGCCTGGCTAGTGACCCTGCCCTCACCCTGGGGTTTTCATAGTGAATTCAATAGTGCTTTTATTTCCACCCAGTGTTAGTTACCTACTGTAGTCCTAGTGCGACAGTATCTAGTCACACCGCACACCCAAAACGGGAGCGGTAATTAGGCCCTCCCGTACAAAGTGGTCCTATCGAAGCCGGATAAAAAAGTAGTGAATCAGTGTGAATAAATGGACAGTACAGTAGTGTTTTTTAATTTTAAAATAAATAACAGTGCATAACAGTGTCAGTTTAGTATATAACAGTATTTTAAAGTGAGTTACAGTGTCAGCCAGATCGGCATAAAGAAAGTAATCAGTCCAGTGTCAGCCAGATTGGCAAAAAGAAAGTAATCAGTACAGTGTCAGCCAGATTGGCATAAAGAAAGTAACCAGTCCAGTGTCAGCCAGATTGGCATAAAGAAAGCAACCAGTCCAGTGTCAGCCAGATTGGCATAAAGAAAGTAACCAGTCCAGTGTCAGCCAGATTGGCATAAAGAAAGTAATCAGTCCAGTGTCAGCCAGATTGGCATAAAGAAAGTAACCAGTACAGTGTCAGCCAGATTGGCATAGAGAGAAAGTAACAGTCGTCTACACCTTACATTAAGGCTAACCAGTGCTAAAAGTAAATAGTAGTCCAGTTTATAGACCGATGCCTGTAAAGTAAATAAACACTACAGTCTGTGAGTTTCCCCAAGTGGCGCGATTCGAGTGTAAAGTAACGCGTTGATGTACAGTGGTCCGAAAGGTGGGGGAAGTCTCGAGTTAAGACTGTATACTGTGCCCTGTGTTTTTGAATTACACGAATACGCATAGAGACATGATGTTTATTGACTTCAAGTATTAACAGTGAGTATATAATCCAGTGTATAAACAAATAAGTGTCAAAGTAAATAAATGGACTGGCATATAGACTGTACGCGAATTTAAAGACTGATATTAGTAAACAATAGTGACTCTATAGACTGATTGCTGCTTTAAGTGACTGTTAATAGTAACCAGTGATAAAAATAATAAAGAATAGTAACTGTTAGTGCTGTTATATACTGTGAGGGCAAAATGGTGGTCACTAGAAGCCAGAAGGGTGACGAATCAGGTTCTTCTAACCCGGCGGGACCCGGAGAGCACCGGACTCATCAAGAACCTGCCGAACAAGTATTAATAGACGTTCAAGGAATACAGGGGGTACAGAATGTGCCACGTCCGCCTGTATTGGAAGCTTTTTTGGCAGCGTCGGGCAGCGGTATTACTGCTAACCCTACTCGCATGGAAATAGGCGAGTCAGAAGAAGAGGTCGTCTCGTCCAGGGCAACAGAATCGTCTCAGGCGTTGCTGGAAGGATCAAGGCGATCAAATACGCTGAGGCCTAACGACGTTCGGTCACGCCGATCGGCGGCCTCCCGCAAGAAGCTCCTCGCGGAGCTGGAGGCCAAAGAGAAGCTAGCCGAAAGCAGATTAAAGCAGGCCAAAGCTGAGGAGGAATTGCAAAGACTGAAGCTTCAAAAAATGAGGTTAGATGACACATCTGAGGAAGAAGAAGATGATGAACTCGAGTCAGTGAGAATTCAGAATTGGATTGAAAGGACGCCATTAAGGAGTCAAGATATTGCACCGCCAATGGAAGACAAGGTTAAGGAGGTAGAGGCAGCGCCGCAGCGACAAGATGAATATGTGCGGGAGATTGTTCGGGAACCAGTGATAGAGAAATGCACTGATGGGCCTACTCGTCAATCTCAAACTAATGTGGACGTCGCGACGCTCGCTACAGCTCTGGTTCAGGCAGCAAAAGGAAGCAGAGACCCTCCAAAGTATTTGCAAGAGTTACCATTCTTCAACGGCAATAGCAGCGAGTGGCTTGGGTTTAAGGCGGCCTATGAAGACTCACATAAGTTTTTCTCAGCGAGTGAAAACGTGTCAAGAATAAGAAGAAGTTTGAAAGGCACAGCTAAAGAAGCCGTCGGGTGCCTCTTATTCAGTCAATCTGACCCAAAGAAGATTATAGAAGCATTAGAAAGAAGATTCGGTCGACCGGAGTCACTCATACATGCGGAAATAGAGAAACTGAAGCATCTGCATAAGATAAGTGACAGTCCAAGAGAGTTGTGCGTCTTTGCAGGCGCAATAGATAACATAGTGGGAACAATAGAAGCCTTAAAGAAGTCTCACTATTTGTATAATCCAGAATTAGTCCGGATAGTGATTGAGAAACTAACGCCGATACTGAGAAACAAGTGGTATGATTATGTGGCGGTCAAGACAGAAGATATTCCAGATATAAAGAAGCTGTCTAACTTTCTCAATGAAGAAGCGGACAAGTGCGGAGCATACGCATTGCCTGAAATAGTGAAGGAAGATAGAAACTTTCAAGATAGGAGAAAGAGAAAAGAACAAGCCTTCACACTGAAGAAAGAAGTTTCAGAAAAGTGCCCCGCCTGTGAGAAACAACATTACCTAACAGATTGTGAGAAGTTCAAGCAAGCTACAACCGAAGAAAGGTGGTTGATATGTAAGAAGAATAACGTCTGTTTTCGGTGTATAAGAAGCAAACACAAGAGATTCGTCTGCAAAGCTCCAGTATGTGGACAAGATGGTTGTCAAATGAGGCATCACAAACTACTACACTATCAGAAGAAGGCAGCAACGCCAGAAGCTGTGACGTCAGCGAGGGAAGTCACTATGGCTACTGATCAACCGAGTTATCGACGGGCATATTTGAAGATTGTTCCCGTAGTGTTGACTGGCCCACTCACAAGCGTCGAGACATTCGCCTTGCTGGACGAAGGAAGCACCGTCACACTGATAGATGCATCCATTGCTGAAGTCATAGGAGCAGATGGGCCAAAGAAAACAATGTGGTTGCAGGGAATAAGCACAGAAGTGAGACACGAAAACAGCAAGATGCTTAGCTTCAAGATCAAAGGGAAATATGTTAAAGAAGTACATGAAGTCGAAGCGGTTCGTACGGTGGATCGTCTGAATTTCGCGTCTGACACAATAAGAAGAGAAGACATTGAAGACTGCGCTCACCTCACAGACATAGCAGAAGAAATCGTGTATGAGAGAGCGACGCCAAAGATACTTATTGGTCAGGATAATTGGCACCTGATAGTGACAAGGGAGCTACGTGTAGGGAAGAAAAATCAACCTGTCGCGTCCTACACTCAATTAGGATGGGTACTGCATGGGTGTCAGAGCTCTACTACTGACACTATCGCCTTCTGTGGAAACCTGAAACAGATGAAAAGGGATGAAGATATGGAAGAGCTTATCAAAGAACATTTCAAGCTGGAGTCACTTGGTATAGAAGCTAAGAAGCCAAGAGAAGATCCTGAGAGAAAAGCCCTCGACATTCTAGAAGAAAAGAGTCGTCGCCTACCCGAGGGGAGATATGAGACTGGCATGCTGTGGAAGGATAAAGATTTCGTTATTCCCAACAACTATCCACAGGCTGAGAAACGGCTTCATTTATTGGAGAAAAAGCTGGACCGTGATGAGGACCTCAAGGAGAAATACAAAGATCGTATGCAGAACCTACTCAAGTCGGGGTATGCTGAACCGGCACCCGCATCTCCAAAACAAGGTAGAACATGGTACCTTCCTCACTTTCCAGTGATCAATCCAGCCAAGCCTCACAAACCACCAAGATTGGTTCACGACGCAGCAGCCAAGTTCGCCGGGATGAGCCTCAACGACATGCTTCTATCCGGGCCAGATCTACTCCAGTCCCTGCCAGGGGTAATTATGAGGTTCCGTCAATATCCTTATGCAGTATCGGCGGACATCAAAGAAATGTTTATGCAGATAAAGATAAGAGAAGAAGATCGCGACACACTTCGGTTTCTATGGAGAGATGACCGGCGGGAGGGCGAACCAGATGAATATCGCATGACATCGGTCATTTTCGGAGCAACATCGTCACCATGCACCGCTCTATATGTTAAAAACAGGAATGCAGAGGACTACCAGGAACAATACCCGCACGCAGCAGAGGCAATAAAGAAGAATCATTATATGGATGATTACTTACAAAGTTTTGTCACTATAGAAGAAGCCATAGAGACGACGAAAGCGGTTGACTATGTACATAAACAAGCAGGATTCGTGCTCAACGGTTGGACTTCGAACAAACAAGAGATACTAGTAGAAGTTGAACCCGAGAAACACTCCAATTTCAACGTGATAATCGGAGGAAAAGAAACAGAGAAAGCTCTAGGGCTTCAGTGGAACGTCCAAGAAGATTGCTTCAGCTTCAAAATCAACAGGATGAAGACACCAGAAGAAGTCATCCAGAACGAGAGAAAACCGTCCAAAAGGGAAGCACTCAGCATCATCATGGCGCTCTTCGATCCCTTGGGTTATATATCTCCGATAACCATGCCAGCAAAGAGGATTTTCCAGGACACTTGGCGATATACCATCGGTTGGGACGAACCAATTCCAGAAGAACTCTGGCCAAGATGGCAGAAGTGGATGAGAAGTCTATTCAGCATAGAAAACCTGAGGATACCGCGGTGCTACGATTACAGAGCATCGACGCGCCGTCAACTACACACCTTTGTTGACGCAAGTGAGGAAGCTTATGCAGCCGCTGTATACTGGCGCTCCGAGAACAACGATGGCAGTATAACGGTAGCATTGGCAGCCGCGAAAAGCAAGGTGACACCGCTGAAACCTATCTCCATACCACGGCTGGAGCTACAGGCAGCACTTCTGGGGGCAAGATTGGCGCATACTGTCCTGGAGGAGCATGAGTTCGAAGTGGAGAAGAAAATATATTGGAGTGATTCACGCACGGCCTTAGCGTGGATACGATCGGAACCAAGAGCCTACAAAACGTTCGTCGCTCACAGATTGGCAGAGATTGAAGATACCACTAAGAAAAATGAATGGAGGTGGCTGCCGACAAAGGAAAACGTGGCTGATGATGCGACGAGGTCCACACCCAACGAGTTTGATCATAATCATCGATGGTTCAAGGGACCAGCGTTTCTCACGTTACCAGAAGACCAATGGCCAGTAGAAGTATCAAGTGAAGTTCCTGAAGACGACATAGAAAGGAAACCACTGAGATGTCACTTGGAGAGGGAACAACAATATCCCTATCTACCACAGATAGATAGATTTTCAAAGTGGACAAGACTGATAAGAGCAACAGCCTACGTCCTGCTATTCATCCAGAAGTTGTCAACGAAGAGGGCAATGGCAACAAGGAAAAGGACCAAAAAGACAGCAGAGAAGGATCCTACCTGGGCGAGAAACAAGAAGAAAGAAGTCTCCTTGCCTAGACCTAAAAGCAGCTCGACCCATCAAAGGAAATACGAAGAATTATCGGCATATCTACTAATGAGAGCCGAAAAGATGTGGATAGAAGCCAGCCAAGAGGATTCCTTCCGTAAAGAAAAATCAGGGTGAGAAACGGTGAGAAACCTGCCGGAGAAGATAGATTAGCTAGTCTCAACACATATATCGACGAAGAAGGCATCTTGAGACTCCGAGGGAGAGTTGCTGCAGCGAGAAACATAAGTGAAGACCAAATCAACCCTCCAGTATTAGACGGGAAGCATCGCTACACCAAGTTATACGTTCAATATGTGCACGAGAAACTCCATCACGGCGGAGTTGAGCTGGTAGTGAACGAGCTACGGCAACGAGTCTGGATAATCCGAATCAGGCCAGAAGTTCGCAGTGTCATCAAATCTTGCATCTTCTGCAGGATAAGAAGAACGAAGCCATTACATCCAGTGACGGGAGATTTGCCACCTGCACGACTAGCTCATCACGCACGTCCGTTCACCTTTACTGGCCTGGACTATTTTGGGCCCATGGAAGTCACCGTTGGACGTCACAAAGAGAAGCGATATGGAGCGTTGTTCACCTGCATGACGTCGCGAGCCATTCATATCGAGATTGCTCACTCGCTCAGCACGGATTCTGCGATAGCGGCACTCCGGAGGTTCATAGCAAGAAGAGGATGTCCGAAAGAGATGTGGAGCGACAACGCCACATGCTTCAAAGGTGCAGAAAAGGAGTTAGCAGAAGCCGCCTTAGAAGGTCTACAGCATGAGGTCGTCACGCACCAGATACATTGGCGATACATCCCCCCTGCTTCTCCATTCATGGGGCGTGGGAAAGGATGGTGCGCGCGGTGAAAGAAGCTCTCAAGACTACGCTACACGAGAAGTACCCGTCAGATGAGACACTCGCCACTCTACTTGCAGAAGTAGAAAACACCGTGAATTCGAGACCCTTAACCCATGTCTCAGTCTCTCCTGATGAACCTGAAGCTCTTACTCCTAACCATATCCTTGTGGGTCCCAATAGTCATGTTCCTCCTCCGGGGTACTTTGGGGTGGAAGACGTCAACGCCAGACAACAATGGAGAAGAGCCCAAGCCCTAGCTGACATATTCTGGAGAAGATGGGTGCGCGAGTACCTACCCATATTGCAGCACCGGCGGGAGCCATTCAACCCGTCCAAACCACCTGAGGTCGGGGACTTCGTGGTTATCTGCGACGCCAACTTACCGAGAAACACATGGCCGAAGGGGAGGATCGTGCGAGTCTACCCAGGTGCCGACGGAGAAGTGCGAGTCGTCGACGTCCAGGTTGGAGGCGGCCGGGTGTTACAACGTCCAACCAAGAAGATCGTCGTGATCCCAGAGGTATCGCCGGGCGGCGACGGCGGGAGAAATGTTCACGACGGCACTTAGACGGCATACTGAACGGATTTGTTTTTGTATATCTTTGCTGATTTTCTACGGTTCAATAAGTAAAATCTTTAAATGTAAATATAGCCGTTCAGTATATAGGATATTTTTATGTAATAAGTTGATTGAATGTAAATAAAGATACCCTTTTTCATCCTTAGACTAGCGAACTAGGCTAATATAGGTTAAACATGTACTAGTTGTTAAGTATTAAAGAGTATTTCCTTCTGTTGTTTTATTTTAGTTCATATATTTAGGCAAACTAATCATAGAAACACTAGAAACAGATAGGTAGAGACCTGAAAAGGTCTGTTTTCACTCATTGTAGACAGCAACTGCACACGATGTTAGCGTAGCGATGAACACGGGCGCTCTGACGCCGCGCCGAATGGCAGGCGTGGTTTTATTAAGAAGGGGTGGGGGGAAAGTTCATATTTATAGTCATTTACTCCGCGCTCGCTTGGAGCCTCCCCTGAGCATCGCCGCGTGACACAACTAGTCCTAGAATGTAGCCTAGAGTAAAATACACTTTGGTTTAAGCTGCCACATGTACCTAGATCTAAGGGTTAAGAGAAAATAAATTTGAAAGCTAGAGGGGTAGGCAGGGACCGCTGGCCAGCTCATTAATTAAAAATGTATAAAAGAACGCGCGGTTTCATACACCGCACAGTTTCAATTCAGTGCTCTCCGGGATCCAGAAATAGTGAAAAGTACCTAGTGCCTGGCTAGTGACCCTGCCCTCACCCTGGGGTTTTCATAGTGAATTCAATAGTGCTTTTATTTCCACCCAGTGTTAGTTACCTACTGTAGTCCTAGTGCGACAGTATCTAGTCACACCGCACACCCAAAACGGGAGCGGTAATTAGGCCCTCCCGTACACTATTTACTGCGCTATAGGTATTGTTGAGTTTTTTGACAAACGTCCTTAATTTTTTTCCACTTAATTTAATTTTAATATAATAAATATGACATTTTTATGTGTAACAACTCGCGATGGTAACAACTAAATAACTCAAACCAAATCCGGAAAATGGTAGAGATGTACGGAGGTTTAAATTTCATATAGGTACTGATTCATGTAAAAATTAACGGAATGTCTTCTTTTAAAAAAAAGATGAAACCCAAAAGAATGTTGGTAAAGTTTCAAGTCGATCCTTCAAGTATCCGTGTCGTTGTACTGACTTGCACTTATACATTACATTACAATGCTAATTACGTGTCGGATTATGCTCGTGCGCGGGCGCAAGGCAATGTGAAGGCTGCGCGACGTCCGCTGAGGTAAGTCCCCGGCGCTTGACGTCACATACGAGCCCACTTCGCGCAAGAGTTAGTATTAAGGCCAGAGCAAAGACGGAGAAAAAAATTGACATTCTATTTTTTTTTCTAACTTTATAGGCCAGTATGTGGAAATACATAACTCTAGTTAGTGTAAACTCGAGACGAATGTCCAACGCGAACTAACTTAACGGTGGGCGTTATATACATACCACCATATACAGTCAATTTTAGGACAGCTAAAATTAAGCGTTTCTATTATTATTACCTATATATACAATTTCTTATATTTCTTATATTGGCGCTTTCGATGCGAGAAGTTGTCATGTGTGTATTAATTACCGCTACACTTGTTGCCGCTACACCTGATTGTATCTCTTTAAAAAGTTGCTCTGCAAATATCCTATCTCCCAGCAGCGGCAGCTTTGCCTGCTACGTTTACATGCTCGCCAAACCACAACAAATCTCAGCTTAGTTTTAATGTCAACTATGGTTTGACACAGTAAGGTAATGTAAGACGATTCACCGTAACGTTTGACAAACATTTAAATTAGTATTTCAAGCCGTCGCGTCGTCGTCGCTGTTCACGTTCGTGTCGTTGTCATTGTCGCTCAATGATGATGAATCTCTGTTCGAGTTTGCTCTGTGCGTATCTTACCTCACAGCATCTGCGACACCTGTTGCAGGCTGGTTTGCGCGCGCGCCGGTGTCAAGGTTAATGGGATTTTGTTTTGCGAGCTCTTTATACAAGCGTACGGTTCTCAAACTCATTGCAATTTCGTCGCTATTACCGCCGCACAGAGATGCTTGCAAGATGACTTGACGTGTAGAAGAATGTACTAAATTAACATTTGAATATTACTGATATTAGAATTCATGAATTTAAAATACATAATTTATTAAATCGTATTTTGACCGAGTCGTGTTGTTGGTAAGTTCAGCGTCAAAATTTATTTTAGTTTAATTTTTATTTCTACTTAAAACCTGCGTTAGGTTTTAACGTTCATAACGATTTTTATGCATCGATGTGGTAAACTATAGAGCTTGCAATTTGTTAGGTGGTCTCGGTAACAAAACAACCCGAAATTAAAGTTTTTGTTTAGTGTCAAAGTTAACATTAGGTAACAGGTATTGTTTATTTTTGTCATGAAATCAAATCATTTACATATTTGCAGTAAATAGGGCACATACTGCATACTGTAGGGTTTGCATACTGTTTAACATCTGGTGCAAGTCAATTTTGTCAAACCGGTATTATGGTTAAAGTAACTGTTACTGTCACAGCAAGACGGTGCAACTCAACCGTTGGGATGTGGGTATAAAGATGTTTATTATTCAATCACTCAAAACGTACTGGACGTATTTCGATGAATTTTGGTACACGAGTAGAATATAAACTGAAATAGCTATTATTAATGTAGGGATTATTAATGTAGGTATACATTAATAATCCCAAAATTCTCATCATCCCAAAAGTAACATCAGTTATAAATTATAGTAAACTTATTTAAGAATTACGCCATTGTTAACTACATCTATAATTAGTCATTAGAATGACTAAATATAGAATGTAGGAGTTTTCTCCGAAATACCTGTGAGAACAGCACTTGCGCACGCGCTCAAGGCTTTCCTCGTAGAGAACGTGCTGCCCCATGACTGTGGGATTCGTCACATCTCAAAACCTGAGTAAAACCTACGTGAAAAATAAGAGGTGTGTCGTAAGTGTCATGTCATGTTTGGATACACTAATGTTAGATTTAAGAGGAGAAGGAGTTATTCCTCAAGCCACTTGTGGATTTTGAATGTAGATCCTATATAGTGTACGGAGGGATTACTCATATTCAGATTAAAAGATTTAGATGTCGGGAGGGGACTGTTGTAATTTTTAATTTTACGAGAAAAAATGTACCTACATCAAATCAAAGTGGAAAGATTATTTTAGCAAGATATTTTTTGAAGGAAAATGGATGCATCTCCTGCTCGTGCTCCTATTAGTAGATGGAGATAGCAAGTGGCATTGAATATAGTATGCACTATGTATGTAGTTGATTAGGTAGGCAGCAAAACGTTTTAAAGATAAAAAAAGATTACTGATTTTATTATAAGGGTTTGTCGTGTTAAACAAAACAACATTTTGCCACAGTTCGTCATATCAAGTGAATCTAGCCACCACTATGCTCTCCCGCTGCGCAGTGTGCGGCGACCCTTTGCGCCGGCGGCGCCCTGCTGTCTGCCGCGTCGCGCTCATTACGATTCGAAGGATAAAACGGTAGCTTAATAGTGTTATAATTATGTCATAACACGTCACTGTTATAGCTCATAGCTTTAACTATGAGGAATGTTGGAAAACCCAGTTTGTGACGAAGAGGGGCTATTTCGGAATGAGGAATCTTGGGGTAAAGTCGTCCCGAGGAAGGAAAATGGGTGATGACGAGCGTTGTTTCGAATGTGACGTATTTTTCTTGCAGGATAATAGAGAACTGGCATTAAATGACAGCAAGTTTCCAGGTCCAGTGTGTCGATTCTGCTTATAAGGTGTCTCAATTGTTTTTGAATAGGAATAACTTTTTACATTACCTATTTATAAGAACTGTGTAAAAAGCACTAAAATTGAAACACCATTGGGACACGATTGTTCAAGCATACATGAACAATACATGACTCGCTTGCGGAATCGGAACCACGGCGATACCACCGGTGGGTGATTATTTGAATACGTGCAAATCGCTGTTCCAGGCTAAAAGAACTATTTAAATTTCATTTATTTTTAACTTTTGGCTAACTTTGAGGTGGACCCTTATCTATTTTAACGGGGGCAGTTATTAAACTAATGTTAAATTAAATAGATTTTGTTATATTTTCAATTATCTTTCGAAATTCACATTACCATCCGTGTCCCTTTTCCCGGATTTTGACACAAAATATTTTATTTCTCTAGTTGTATCATAAAGAACGTACTTTACGCAATAAATTCTTTAAATAGAATGTTGTTGTTAAGTCCACGTTAAAATAAAAATACTCAAAGATTAGTTTACAATAGTTTAAAATGAGGTTTAAAAATGTCCCAGCGTTACACACTCACTACCGTTCGAGAACCTTGTCACCTTAATTTCTTTGCTTCTAATTAACTTGCGCTTACCCTTAATACTTTGTCGGGCAGACTGCAGCATCGCTCGTCGATCGATCGGAGCAAACATGCCAAATAGGGTGATTATTTGAAGATGCGCATTTTGGCCTAATAAAAGAGATCGTGAAAAATTTTGCTCATAGAACGTTCTTTATATGTTAAAGGCGTTCTTTGATTCTATCCATACAATATTCTTCGGGAGGGCCACTAAAAACTCTTTTAGTTTTTCAGTTTTCAGCTATTATTTTTTTATGCAAACGGTAATGATGAATTTAAACAAATGGTAATTATGTTCAAAAATGGTAAAGAGAAAAATATGAAATGGTAAGTAGATTTCAGGAAAAAACAAAAGAAAATAATTGAAAATCAGGTTTATTGGCTTTAGGTGTCGCACTGAGTATAATTTCAATTTCAAATTTACCCTCCAAATGACCACCGAACTGAACCTCGCTCAAAATGTCGATCCCCAGAATTCCTTGGCTTCGCATTTAGGGCAGTGCCTTCAAAATGGCTCTATCGCAAAAGGGGTTTCTTGGCAGAGAACTCACAGACTTGTGTCTTGTTAGGGTTGTATTGGACTAGGTTAAGACTCATTCCGAGACTCGCTCAAGAGACACGTTAACGTCAAACGCAATCCTGTTTCGACACTCCTCAGTAGCCTCACGAGAGAGATTAGCACGTCCATGATATAAGTAATCTCCAGTACTGTCATCTGCATAACAATGCATGTTGCTGATTTACAACATGTCATTGATATGCAGAATGAACAGTGTGGGTGACAGGACTTGGGGGACGCCAGCTTTCACAGGTTTAAATTCAGAGCATGATCCGTCAATAGCGACCTTTATGCTACGTTCCCGGAGAAAGCTGTCCAGCCTTGCGCAAAATCACTCGGGAAACCCGTACGAAGGTAATTTGGAGAGACACGCCTTGTGCCATACCCGATTAAAGGCTTCGCCACGTTCAAACTAAAGCCACAGCCTCGCCTTTACACTCAATTGCCTCAGCCCAACGATGTGTTAGATAAACAAGAAGATAACCAGCTGAGCGGCTGCGACAGAATCCATATTGGCGATCACTTAGCAGCTGGTGATCCTCAAGATACCCTAGAAGCTGCTGATTAATAATGGTTGCCATTATTTCGCATAGTATGGAGGTAATGGCAAAAGGCCTGTAGTTTGACGGATCTGAGTGATCTCCTTTTTTAGGGATCTGGTGCACAAGGGCCGATCTTCAAGATTTCGGAACAATACCTGAGGAGTAGGAGAGCCAAAACAACCGCGTCAAGACCAATACCAGCTCAGGGGCTCATGTTTTTAGCACGACAGCTGGGGATGCCATCAGGCCCGCACGACTTGTTGATGTTCAGGGAACGGAGTACTTTGCGCACAGTACTTTGCACGAAGCGGACGTCAGGCATAGAAGCACTACACTTTGGGATTAATGGAGGGGTGTTTCCCTGGTCATCAAGGGAAAAAAGAGCCGCGAAAAGAGAGGTCAGTAGGTCGGTTTTGTCTTTCGGGGAGTAGGAAAAAGAGTCGTAATCCTGCGTAGAGGTGGGAGCGATGGCCGACAGAAGTTACCCTGGACAGCTTCAGCGAGAGACCAAAACGCATGACTTCCAAAGGGATGACGGGATAGGCTCTCGCCAACTCTGCCGATGAACTAGGCCTTAGCAGCAGCCATTTGGCTTTTGTAGGACCTGGAGGCAGAGTTATATTTTTTCATTCGTATTTGGATCAGCGGCAGCCCGCTCTGCAGCCCAGGCTTGGTAAGAGTCCTGTTTCTGGCTAGATGCCGAACGCCAAGGCCCCCCAAACCAGAATGAATGAATGAATGAATGTTTATTTGCAGTAAAAGTGGTACAAGAAAATACAGTTGTTAAATAATATGTGTGAATCTCACTTTTAACCTATCTAGGCATGCAAAATCTTTAAATCAATATCTAATATAGCAATTATAATGATGAATTAATAACAAATAGGGACCCAGAGCATGGACCCTCCACCGATAGGCACTGCAGAATTTGAAATGGATAATTCCATCCCCTGCAGTATCACATCGGCGACAGCGTCAGCATCAGCATAGGCGCTGGGATCATCCAGCGAAAAACAAACCATCCTAATCTGCCGATCTGTTGTGCCATAAGCAGCGAGAACCAGTAACTGGTAAGTGTGACATGCGTAATAGGCACGATACTCCTTTCCAGTAGTGCTCAGGATGCGAGGTTAGCAGGAGGTCCAACAAGGATGGGAACTGGTCGTTCACGTCTGGTACCCGCATGGGCGTGGAAACAAGCTGCGTTAAGTTGTAGGCCAAAGCGAAGTAGCGTACAGATCTTTCCGCGTGTCGGTTCTATTTGATCCAAGCCAGTCGATGTGGTGGGCGTTGAAATCACCCAGAACCACAATTTCGGCGGAAGGGACCTGTGCGAGAAGGGTGTCAGCTACAGTCTGAATGTGCTCGATCAGCCGGTCGGTCTCGAGGTCCCCGCTGTGGGATCTGTACAGGCATGCATAAAAGAATGCGGTCAACGCATTCTACTCGCAGCCAGATGATAGACAGATCCCTACCATCAAGATTCACTAGGCAATGACAGCAAATACCCTCACCAACGTACACGCACACTCCGGCTTGGTGCACAAAGTTGTGTTCCAGATTATAACCCGGGTATAACAGATACAAAGTGTCAGCTGGGAAGGATATTTTCGTCTCAGAGAAAAAGAGCAGGTCAGACCTTGCCGTCTCGAGGTGATGGTGGACGACGTTATGATTGGAATGAAGTCCCCTAATAATATTAGTGAAGTTTATAGAAAGCGTAGAAGGGGATGCCTGTACTTTATCGCTAGAGAAATGAGCGGCACTGTGCCCTCCCCAGCATACATAATGCAGCCTGAGCTTATAGGCTCAGGGGGGGATTCTCCGGTACTGGTACCCTCCTGGGGTAGTTGTTATTTTAGTTCCGCTGGCATATTAGTAGTCATAATAACTCAAAACGTATAAAAATAACATAACAGTAGTCAGCAAATAAAATTAAAATATAATTTCTCATCACCATTCATATTAGCTAATTACCGTACCGCACCATATTCGTAAACAGTGAATGGTATAATATGGTAAATAGCAAAATGGTAATTAGAAATTTAGATGTTTGTTCATTTTGATCACGTTTCGTACTACTTACTATTTTGAAACCTACAAATACTTAAAACAAACCGTTAAATGTCTATAATAAAACCTTATTAATGCAATGTTATACATCTACTTACCACTAAACACACAAACTGTAAAGAGAACGTGAAAAAAATAAAATCGAATTCGGAGTCTTTGACCACAAAATTTTCGACACTGAAGCATTATTTGGCATGTTTGCTCCGACCGATCGACGAGCGATGCTGCAGTCTGCCCGACAAAGTATTAAGGGTAAGCGCAAGTTAATTAGAAGCAAAGAAATTAAGGTGACAACGTTCTCGAACGGTAGTGAGTGTGTAACGCTGGGACATTTTTAAACCTCATTTTTAACTATTGTAAACTAATCTTTGAGTATTTTTATTTTAACGTGGACTTAACAACAACATTCTATTTAAAGAATTTATTGCGTAAAGTACGTTCTTTATGATACAACTAGAGAAATAAAATATTTTGTGTCAAAATCCGGGAAAAGGGACACGGATGGTAATGTGAATTTCGAAAGATAATTGAAAATATAACAAAATCTATTTAATTTAACTGTGCAGAGCAACTACGCTCTGCTGCCAGAAAATGTGGCAGAGAGAATCCGGACAAACGAAGCGGCGGGAAGAATTCTGTACCGGAACTTCACCGGGAAAAAACCACCGGTAAAAATAAGTACCGGGAAAAAATCTCCACGCGGCACCACGTTTGCCCGACTAAAACCTAACTAACTTAACGCAGTCTGCTACCACCGTAGCTTATGAAGGGAGCTACAGGGCCCTATATCATAACTAACCTATAAATTAACTAAACTAAAACTCACCAAGTTGACTTCTCAAACCAAGTTGGGGTGTCTTCGGAGGAAGTGGTGTTTGGTCCCTAAATCACCCAAACTACCCCCTGAGATCTCAATCCCCAGAAAATACCTTGCTTTCCTCACGAGGGTTCACTCGGCAACAGGTTTCGGCGTCTCCAGGCGGCCACGTTTCGCATCTCACACGAAACAGTCACAGTAAAAGGTTTCACAAACACAAAAGTTCAATAGTTATTTAACAAACAGGAAATTCACACTTATAGTTCAAACTAATTGACAATCAAAGAAAGCGGGACCTCTCGCGTATTAAAAATCAAACCGATATCGCATAGGACAATGAGGCGACTGTCCGCGACGCCATTTTGCACGCGCGCTAATCTGTGCGGCGCGGCCTCCCCGCGCGATGTTCAAACAATACTGAATTCAAAATGGTCGCTCGCGACTGCCGACGCCGGCCGAGCGATAACAGGAAACGCCTGCGTTTAGTTTTACCCAATATATTACAAACATCCCCCCGTCCCGGTCTGAGAAGCAGACCGCTAGCTTACTCTACGGGAAGGCGGGCGAGAGAGGTCACACCTCTCCTTAAAATCGAACCGTCGACCAACACCTCAGCCACACGCGGAGTGCCATCTCCGCCAAGAATCAAACGTAATATGCGAGCTCGTCGCCAAAGCAATGAGGGCAAATTTGCCTCTTTTAACAATACTAAATCACCCTCCCTGGGAGGCTCAGTCCTGTCTGTCCACTTCACTCTTTGCTGCAGCAAATGCAAATATTCAAGCGACCAGCGACGCCAAAAGTCCTGGCTCATTTGCTGCAACATTTGAAAACGCGACAACCGATATACGCGTTCATCCTTCCACGGGTATTCGGGCAGGGCATTCAACGGCCCTCCCACCAAAAAATGACCAGGGGTGAGAGCTTCCAAGTCATTTGGATCTGGAGATAGCGGACAGAGAGGACGAGAGTTGAGGACCGCCTCAACTTTACAAAACACTGTGGCCAGCTCTTCAAGGTTAGAGCCGTTTCTCCGATAATGCGGCGGAGGTGGGTCTTTGCGGATTTCACAGCCGCTTCAAAAATCCCTCCCCAATGGGGGCAACTTGGGGGACTAAACTTCCAGGTTATTCCCCGTTGGGCAGCAATTTGACTTAAACTAGTACAATTTTTATCAATAAACACAGAAACATCCTTAAGATAATTTACAGTTCCCTTATAGTTTGTGCCATTGTCAGACCTAATAAGGGAAGGTAGACCTCGACGCGAAACAAAGCGATCCAACGCGGCGACGAAGGCCTCCGTAGTCAGAGCCGATACCACCTCCAAATGGACAGCCTTGGTGGCCAAACAAACAAATACACACAAATAGCCCTTCACAATACGGGCATTACGAAAGGGAGAAGCCTTGATCGAAAAGGGACCGGCAAAATCGGTTCCAACGCCGTCAAACGGTCTCGAAGGTCGGATTCGATCAGCGGGCAAATCACCCATCTGTGGTTGCATCGTGGATGCCTTCAACCTATAACATGCAATACATCGAAACAGAACGCTACGGATTGCTCTTCGGGCAGACAAAATCCAAAACTCGCGTTGCAAAATAGCCAACAAAGCATTGCACCCAGCATGGGCGTTACGAATGTGTCGATCAGACACCAAAAGCTGCACCAAGGGTCCGCCCTTGGGCAACAACAGAGGATGGCGAGTCTCATATGGAAGATCCGCCTTCCGGAGCCTGCCTCCAACCCGAAGAAGCCCATCCGAGTCGATGTACGGGTTCAAACGAGCGACCGCGCCCTTCAACTTAGCGCGTGCGTCGCGCAAGATACGAAGCTCTGACTCAAACCGTCCGGTCTGCACGACACGGACCCAATGCAACAATGCGCTCCGGCGCTCTTCTGCACCTGCAATCGGCTCCAACCGCTTTGCCTGTGGGTTTCTACAATTATGTATGAAACGCTTAATCCAACTGGTAACACCCAGAAGCTTATCCAAGCTGCTATACCGAGCAAGTAGCCAATCCGGCTCCGACGTCGTCTCAGCGACTACAGCATGTACACGGAGCCCAGTCAAACTCAAAGAAGTAACATCTGTCTGACAGACAGGCCAAGAAGTTTCTGATCCCATCAGCCACTCTGGACCCCACCAGAGCGGGTGTGACACCAATTCTGGTGCCGTACAACCTCGGGAGGCACAGTCCGCTGGGTTAAGCTCTCCCGGCACATGTCTCCATGTTATATCAATTCCGATATTCTGGATTTGGGAAACCCGATTTCCCACAAAAACCTCCAAGGTATGTGGGGCCGCGCGCAACCATGCAAGCGCGACCTGGCTATCCGACCAGGCGAAGATGTCCCGTATCTCGACCGTGGCCGCCAGCTCACTGGCAACGTGATGCAACAATTTAGAAAGAAGGTGAGCTCCACTCAACTCAAGCTTGGGAATAGTCAGCCTAGTCCTGATGGGGGCGACCTTGCTCTTCCCTAACAAAAGCGAGACATTGACCCGGCCATCGGCGTCAACTGTCCGCATATAGACTGACGCGGCGTAGCCTCGCTCCGACGCGTCACAAAAGCCATGCAGGCTGGCTCGATATTTCCCGGGTGGCAATATTCGACGAGGCAAGGCAATCCGATTGACTTCCTTAATCGATGAAAACAACTCGAGCCAATCATCCAATGGAGGACCAAACAGCGGCTCGTCCCACGAGACGCCCAAAGTCCAAAGTCTCTGAAGAAGACACTTTGCAGAGAATATCACTGGACTGATCCAACCGCTTGGATCAAACATACGGGCTATTACGGACAACACCGTTCTCTTAGTCCAGACCTTTGGTATTTCCAAGTCCACTTGGAATGTAAAAATATCGGTTAGCGGCTGGTACTGCATGCCCAGCACCGCTATCCTGTTGGGATCATCCACATCCTCAAACAGGTGAGGGTTCTGTTGGTGATCCTCCGGGATCCCTTCTAGAACTTTAGGCTCATTAGACAACCACTTACGTAGCTCGTAGCCACCTGTCTTTAATATTTCAATCAATTCATCCCGCAGTAGGAGGGCCTCCTCAATACTTTGGGCTCCGGTGCACACGTCATCAACATACAAGTCACGTGACAGCACGGAAGCCCCACGGGGAAAGCGGATCCGTTCCCGCTCTGCCAATTCAAGCAATGATCTGATGGCGATATAGGGACTAGATTTCAAACCATACGTGTTTGTGTTGAGTTCATACACCGTCACAGGATCCTCAGGGCGCTCACGCCAGAGTATCAACTGGAATCGCCTGTCCTCAGGATGTATGACTGTCTGGCGGAACATCATCCGGATGTCCGCACCAAAAACCACTTGATGTCTTCTAAAGTTCAAGATGATGTCAATTATGTCCCTATGCAATTTGGGACCAGAATGCAAACACAGATTCAACGAAACCCCGTTCGAAGTGGGTGCGGACCCATCAAAGACAGTCCGCAACTTGCCCGTTGAGGCCTTCACCACCGCGTGGTGGGGCAAAAAATAATGCTCAGTTGAGCTCCAATCAACTCGAGACGGAGACATGTGACCCAAATCCTCGTACTCGCGCATAAATTCAATATATTTATCGCGAAGTACGTGGTCACGCTGCATGCGTCGCTCCATGGACAGCAGTCGTTTATCCGCAAGCGCCCTACTTTGCCCTAGGCTAGGACGAGAGGCAACAAAAGGTAACCGAGTTACAAACCGACCGGAGGGCAACCTCTCCGTGGTCGATCGAAAAAGGGCTTCGCACTCAGCGTGTTCCGGATCCATCCTGGAACTCATAGGTGGCTCCTCCACCTCCCAAAACCTTTGCATGGTCTTGGCCAAGGACGCAGATGCGACAACCGGTGGCTCCTCCACGGTGCCATTATCAAACACAGGGCCCATCAGGGCAAAACCAAAGATAGTAGACACTGCCATCAGTGAAGACGAACCCAGAGCCTTCTGTGTACCCAACAAAATCCAACCCAATACGTCCGAGCCCAGGAGCAAGTCCACTGGGCCGGGATGAAAGACAAAGGGGTCGGCCAAATCCAGACCCGAAACCAAAGACAACACACCCGGCGGTATGTCTGTCGAGGGGTGCCAACCCGCAATGGTATCCATTACCATAGCCGAAGTCGTGATCCTCAGTGTGGAGGACTTCAGCGAAGAAAAGGTGACAAGTGTCTGGCCCGTCAGACACTTCACTTGTATGCCACCAACTCCAAGAAGTGGCACAGGCGAGTCTTCCACGACTAAACCTAACTGGCGGGCCACTCGAGTGGTAACCAAACTGCTTTGAGCCCCTGAGTCCAACAGAGCTCTCAAATTAATGGCTTCCCCCCCACGACCCCATACGCGGACCACCGCGGTAGGGAGCAGAACCGTCCGCGGCTCTGTCCCAGCAAGGGAGCAAGCTAGTTACGGGCTCCCCACTCTCTCCAAACCAGGGGCGCGCCACTGACCCGGATAATATGGCGGGCGAGTGCACATCCCCATCTGAGGGGGGGCAGAACCCGCGGCCCGGCCATACATATGGTACGGCGGGTGGTACTCCAGCCGTGGGTACTCGTGCAGCGGCGGAGAAAACCGCTGCGGCTGCATGTGTTGGGCATTGGTAACCCGCGTGGAGGGGGGTGTCCCCACTCTCACGTCCGATCTAGGGCCCCGCCCATGGGGGCCCTATCCGGGGCCTGGCCAGCTACATACTGGCCATGACCTTGGGGCGCGTGGTCCCGGTCCGCCAAGACCCGCGCAGGTACGCGACCCCCTCCCGAGGGGGTGCGACGAGCGAAGCCGCGTCCTCCGTCCGATGGTGGAGGGCTTCGCGCAGGAGCGCCCCCGCCCATAGGGGACCCCTGCCTCAACAACCGGGGGCCATCCCCGTTCCGGTTCATGCAGAGCATCACGTGGTGCAGCCCACGGCATGCACTGCATGGTATGGCCCTGGGACAGTCACGTGCATAGTGACTGCCCAAACAGTAGAAGCAAAGTTCATGCCGCCTTGCCATGCGGCGCCGATCTTGTACTGGCAGCCTCTGCCAGTCCCTGCATTGCAGCAGGCTGTGGCCCATCCGGCCACATTGCAGGCAGTCCGCGTCCCCCGCGACTGCTGCCGTGTGTGCAACCCGCACACCAGCTCCACGCGGTGGCGGTTGCCGTCCCTGTTGGGGCTTACCTCTCCATGAGGGTTCCAAGGGCCTACGTTCAGGCGCTCTGGATGGCGCTGAGTCCGTCATGGTATTCTCAGCCGCCCGTGCCTCAAACTCCAAAAACTTCACCAAGTCAGTGAATGTTGGTAGGGTGGTGCTGTCCCGTTCCGCATTCTCGCGCTCAAATCGCGAGCGGATGTCATTGGGTAATTTGCCCAATACAATGTGCACCAGCAAAAAGGACCACTGGTCCACCGGCAGCCCCAGTGTGCGGAGCGCGTTACAGGCCACTGTAACGGGCGTGAGCAACTGCAGGCGCAACTGTGCCCTGTTGGCCACCTTGGGCAGGGCCATCAACTGTGCGGCGTGCGCATCCGCTAACAAACGTAAGTTTTGGTAGCGGGAGTTCAATAACTCCCAAGCCGTATCGTACTGGTCATCCTCCACCCGGAGGTGCTGGATGAGCGACCGCGCTTCATCCTCAAGAGTGGAGAGGAGGTAGGCCATCTTCTGGGCCTTCGACAAATCCTGTCGTGCTACGACCAGGGACTCAAACATATTTTTATATGCTACCCACTCCTCCATCCTACCCCCAAAGTGGGACAGCTGAAGGGTGGGGAGCCGACCAGTAACCGCTGGTCCTTCCTGTCTAACAGGTGTGCGAGGGGCTGGTCCGCCAGCCTGTCTCGCCCTTATTGCGGTCACCGCCTCCGCGATATCATCGTGCAGACTCAGGATCTGGTCCATGTCCGCCATGTGACCTGCGTAGGCCTCCGGGGCAAGTTCGGCTTCGGTAAGCACCACCATGGCCGCTTCCGCGCTAATCAATCGTGAGTGGAGGTGATCCGCTCTTAGCAGTATGGCGCCCTCCCTGTCCTTCCGGGACAGGAGTCCTCCGGCCGTCACAAACCATCTCAATTCGTTGGCGAGTGTCGCCCTAGCATTGGAGGCCTTCGCCATCGCGTCAAGTCACAAACAAAAAATAACAAAAGGTAAATAAAAAACAACAAAATCAAGCAACTACGCTCTGCTACCAGAAAATGTGCAGAGCAACTACGCTCTGCTGCCAGAAAATGTGGCAGAGAGAATCCGGACAAACGAAGCGGCGGGAAGAATTCTGTACCGGAACTTCACCGGGAAAAAACCACCGGTAAAAATAAGTACCGGGAAAAAATCTCCACGCGGCACCACGTTTGCCCGACTAAAACCTAACTAACTTAACGCAGTCTGCTACCACCGTAGCTTATGAAGGGAGCTACAGGGCCCTATATCATAACTAACCTATAAATTAACTAAACTAAAACTCACCAAGTTGACTTCTCAAACCAAGTTGGGGTGTCTTCGGAGGAAGTGGTGTTTGGTCCCTAAATCACCCAAACTACCCCCTGAGATCTCAATCCCCAGAAAATACCTTGCTTTCCTCACGAGGGTTCACTCGGCAACAGGTTTCGGCGTCTCCAGGCGGCCACGTTTCGCATCTCACACGAAACAGTCACAGTAAAAGGTTTCACAAACACAAAAGTTCAATAGTTATTTAACAAACAGGAAATTCACACTTATAGTTCAAACTAATTGACAATCAAAGAAAGCGGGACCTCTCGCGTATTAAAAATCAAACCGATATCGCATAGGACAATGAGGCGACTGTCCGCGACGCCATTTTGCACGCGCGCTAATCTGTGCGGCGCGGCCTCCCCGCGCGATGTTCAAACAATACTGAATTCAAAATGGTCGCTCGCGACTGCCGACGCCGGCCGAGCGATAACAGGAAACGCCTGCGTTTAGTTTTACCCAATATATTACAAACATTAACATTAGTTTAATAACTGCCCCCGTTAAAATAGATAAGGGTCAACCTCAAAGTTAGCCAAAAGTTAAAAATAAATGAAATTTAAATAGTTCTTTTAGCCTGGAACAGCGATTTGCACGTATTCAAATAATCACCCAATGCTTCAGTGTCGAAAATTTTGTGGTCAAAGACTCCGAATTCGATTTTATTTTTTTCACGTTCTCTTTACAGTTTGTGTGTTTAGTGGTAAGTAGATGTATAACATTGCATTAATAAGGTTTTATTATAGACATTTAACGGTTTGTTTTAAGTATTTGTAGGTTTCAAAATAGTAAGTAGTACGAAACGTGATCAAAATTAACAAACATCTAAATTTCTAATTACCATTTTGCTATTTACCATATTATACCATTCACTGTTTACGAATATGGTGCGGTACGGTAATAAGCAAATATGAATGGTGATGAGAAATTATATTTTAATTTTATTTGCTGACTACTGTTATGTTATTTTTATACGTTATGAGTTATTATGACGACTAACATGCCAGCGGAACTAAAATAACAACTACCCCAGGAGGGTACCAGTACCGGAGAATCCCCCCCTGAGCCTATAAGCTCAGGCTGCATTATGTATGCTGGGGAGGGCACAGTGCCGCTCATTTCTCTAGCGATAAAGTACAGGCATCCCCTTCTACGCTTTCTATAAACTTCACTAATATTATTAGGGGACTTCATTCCAATCATAACGTCGTCCACCATCACCTCGAGACGGCAAGGTCTGACCTGCTCTTTTTCTCTGAGACGAAAATATTCTTCCCAGCTGACACTTTGTATCTGTTATACCCGGGTTATAATCTGGAACACAATTTTGTGCACCAAGCCGGAGTGTGCGTGTACGTTGGTGAGGGTATTTGCTGTCATTGCCTAGTGAATCTTGATGGTAGGGATCTGTCTATCATCTGGCTGCGAGTAGAATGCGTTGACCGCATTCTTTTTTATGCATGCCTGTACAGATCCCACAGCGGGGACCTCGAGACCGACCGGCTGATCGAGCACATTCAGACTGTAGCTGACACCCTTCTCGCACAGGTCCCTTCCGCCGAAATTGTGGTTCTGGGTGATTTCAACGCCCACCACATCGACTGGCTTGTATCAAATAGAACCGACACGCGGAAAGATCTGTACGCTGCTTCGCTTTGGCCTACAACTTAACGCAGCTTGTTTCCACGCCCATGCGGGTACCAGACGTGAACGACCAGTTCCCATCCTTGTTGGACCTCCTGCTAACCTCGCATCCTGAGCACTACTGGAAAGGAGTATCGTGCCTATTACGCATGTCACACTTACCAGTTACTGGTTCTCGCTGCATATGGCACAACAGATCGGCAGATTAGGATGGTTTGTTTTTCGCTGGATGATCCCAGCGCCTATGCTGATGCTGACGCTGTCGCCGATGTGATACTGCAGGGGATGGAATTATCCATTTCAAATTCTGCAGTGCCTATCGGTGGAGGGTCCAAGCTCTGGGTCCCTATTTGTTATTAATTCATCATTATAATTGCTATATTAGATATTGATTTAAAGATTTTGCATGCCTAGATAGGTTAAAAGTGAGATTCACACATATTATTTAACAACTGTATTTTCTTGTACCACTTTTACTGCAAATAAACATTAATTAATTCATTCATTCTGGTTTGGGGGGCCTTGGCGTTCGGCATCTAGCCAGAAACAGGACTCTTACCAAGCCTGGACTGCAGAGCGGGCTGCCGCTGATCCAAATACGAATGAAAAAATATAACTCTGCCACCAAGTCCTACAAAAGTCAAATGGCTGCTGCTAAGGCCTAGTTCATCGGCAGAGTTGGCGATCCCGTCATCCCTTTGGAAGTCATGCGTTTTGGTCTCTCGCTGAAGATGTCCAGGGTAACTTCTGTCAGCCATCGCTCCCACCTCTACGCAAGGTTACGACTCTTTTTCCTACTCCCCGAAAGACAAAACCGACCTACTGACCTCTCTTTTCGCGGCGAACTCAACCCTTGATGACCAGGGAAACACCTGTCATACCTTCAGGGAAACACCATTAATCCCAAAGTGTAGTGCTTCTATGCCTGATGTCCGCTTCGTGCAAAGTACTGTGCGCAAAGTATTCCGTTCCCTGAACATCAACAAGTCGTGCGGGCCTGATGGCATCCCCAGCTGTCGTGCTAAAAACATGAGCCCCTGAGCTGGTATTGGTTTTGACGCGGTTGTTTTGGCTCTCCTACTCCTCAGGTATTGTTCCGAAATCTTGAAGATCGGCCCTTGTGCACCAGATCCCTAAAAAGGAGATCGCTCAGATCCGTCAAACTACAGGCCTTTTGCCATTACCTCCATACTATGCGAAATAATGGCAACCATTATTAATCAGCAGCTTCTAGGGTATCTTGAGGATCACCAGCTGCTAAGTGATCGCCAATATGGATTCTGTCGCAGCCGCTCAGCTGGTTATCTTCTTGTTTATCTAACACATCGTTGGGCTGAGGCAATTGAGTGTAAAGGCGAGGCTGTGGCTTTAGTTTGAACGTGGCGAAGCCTTTAATCGGGTATGGCACAAGGCGTGTCTCTCCAAATTACCTTCGTACGGGTTTCCCGAGTGATTTTGCGCAAGGCTGGACAGCTTTCTCCGGGAACGTAGCATAAAGGTCGCTATTGACGGATCATGCTCTGAATTTAAACCTGTGAAAGCTGGCGTCCCCCAAGTCCTGTCACCCACACTGTTCATTCTGCATATCAATGACATGTTGTAAATCAGCAACATGCATTGTTATTCAGATGACAGTACTGGAGATTACTTATATCATGGACGTGCTAATCTCTCTCGTGAGGCTACTGAGGAGTGTCGAAACAGGATTGCGTTTGACGTTAACGTGTCTCTTGAGCGAGTCTCGGAATGAGTCTTAACCTAGTCCAATACAACCCTAACAAGACACAAGTCTGTGAGTTCTCTGCCAAGAAACCCCTTTTGCGATAGAGCCATTTTGAAGGCACTGCCCTAAATGCGAAGCCAAGTATTGGAATTCAGGGGATCGACATTTCGAGCGAGGTTCAGTTCGGTGGTCATTTGGAGGGTAAATTTGAAATTGAAATTATACTCAGTGCGACACCTAAAGCCAATAAACCTGATTTTCAATTATTTTCTTTTGTTTTTTCCTGAAATCTACTTACCATTTCATATTTTTCTCTTTACCATTTTTGAACATAATTACCATTTGTTTAAATTCATCATTACCGTTTGCATAAAAAAATAATAGCTGAAAACTGAAAAACTAAAAGAGTTTTTAGTGGCCCTCCCGAAGAATATTGTATGGATAGAATCAAAGAACTTCTATGAGCAAAATTTTTCACGATCTCTTTTATTAGGCCAAAATGCGCATCTTCAAATAATCACCCCGGTATTCATTGATGGTTTTTTTAAATATATTTCAGCCATGATATGCCTACGAAACCATTTTAACTTAGTCAAATAAAGGGTGTAAAATAGGTCAATTCTCATTAATGATATAAAAGGACATACTTATGATGTTCACATGACGATAATAATTCGGATTCCGCACGCCTATTTTGTATCAGCAATTATGTCATATTGAATCACCTATCTTCTATTTACTTGCCTATTTCATAATAATTGCCAAGTATTCGCCCAAGCAGGTGAGTCAATCAGTGAGTTAACAATCAGAAAATTGAAAACAGATCTGTGAGGCTGCAAATATGTTTAATCATGGTTAATCAGCGACCGCAAAGTCAGTGAGTCAGTCTCCCATATCAACACATTCCCGCACCGCACACGCAGCTGCCGAATGATCTATCATTCGGAGGCTGCGTGTATGGTGGTAAGATCTATCTTAAGATGAAGACTGCTCATCAAATCAATTAAATCAAAAATTATTTCTTGAAACCTGGCCTTCAAAGAAGGCTCTTTTTCACGTCGAAAACGAATTATCTAATCATAATATATTATGTCTCAAAGCTATAAACTACTAGCATTTCGGAACGACCACTGCTGTGAAGAAATGCCGAAAGAAACTCAACAAAAACAGGTCGCCTTACATGCCAGAGGGGCTATTTATTAACTTTATGCATACACTAGATTGTGTGACAGTCAAAGTTGTGTGCTCCCTGTCAAACATTCACCGTGAACGATATTTGTTTTTATGGTTTTTTGGGGACAATGCAGCAATGGAGTCGTTGATGAGTCCCATTAATGGGCAAAGGCCTTCCCTTTCTCCTTTCACAAGTAAAAAAAAAAAATCAATTAGTCTAGATAAATATATATGACGATTTCATAAGTGCTATTGTTGCCTATTTGAATAAAAAACTATTGGCTTCAACTACAAAGGAGGCAAACAGGCACCTGATGAAAAACTGTCACCGCAGCCTTCGGACGTCTTGAACATCGTCTGCCCTTTTTAAGATCTCTATATTGTAGGCTCTAGGGAAGTCTCTAGAGAAAACCAGACTTTTTATCGTAGACTTTAAGATCCTACTTTTCATATATATTGCCATGGCAGGGAGCTCATTGCTCGAACTTCTGAAGCACACTGTACGCGACATTTTGAACTAATTTTCCAAAGTAAGAGGATGAACTTCCTGTCGGTGGCGAGTGGTGTGACACACGATAGAATTAATTAATCAACTGAACAATATACATAATAATAAACTAACTTTAGCTAAAAACAATACAATTCATTATTTATATATCTACTAAATTCAGGTGGCGCTCTGCTCTACCTGCCCCTTAAATTGTCCACGTCAGAACATATGACAAGCAACCAATCTCTAACTCCGAAATGACTAATCTGTAGTTAGCCGCCAGGAAGGAAGAACACGGAACATAACAACGTCAGTAGTTTGGTATTCAGAAGATTTGTGACATAATCATTGAC
>CM031592.1:19088723-19124319 GCA_018467065.1 Ephestia elutella | reverse complement strand
TCATACGTCAACAGAAAATGCTTGTCAGATTGATAAACTTTTGCAAAGGTACCATTTCCATATTTCTTATAGCCTAGCTGTTCTGTTAAGGTTCTTCATCAGGTGTTCCAGTTTTCAAAATCAATTATAGCCTATATGTTGCCCAGGCTTAATAGCTATACGACAAAAAGAGTTTCATTCAAATCCGTCCAGTAGTTTTTGCGTGAAACGCGTACATACAGACAGACAGACAAACAGACAGACAGCAAAGACAGACAGACAGACAAGAAATTTCTAAAATTTTTATTTGCTTTCTATAATTATTTTTAAGTGTCCCTCTATCTGTTTCAGTCAAAAATACTAAATGTACAGACAAAATATTTTTACTGTTTTATTATATGGATAGATAATAGATGTTTATTTTAGTCTGAGATCAGAGAAGGTTGTAAGCTATAGTTCTTTGATGTTATAGTTCATTTAATTTTGACGACCTCCGTGGCAATGGTCATCACGCCGGACTGTCACACCAGAGGTCCCGTAGATCGCGCCGGACGGGTCAATATGGAAAATGATCTTATTCAGATTGACCTGGGTCTTGGATGTTCATCTATACCTATATGTATTCGTTATAAAATATAGTGTCGTTGAGTTAGTATCCCGTAACACAAGTTTCGAGCTAACTCAATCTGTGTGATTTGTCTCAAACACGAGGGTGACAAAAATCTAATTCCATTTTCTCATGTATCAAATTATGTGTGTGTAATATAATACCTCGATGGTGTGTGGTATGGGTTTTATTTAACATTTGAATGAGTATTTATAGGCGATCATAAATGTGTATTTGCACAACATTCAATGATAAAAACGATGATTCTTAGATTATTAATTTTCAATTACATAATTTACACGTGTTTTGCGAATCTATCTATATTTATCCAAATTTCCCGAGGTTACTGACCCGTGAGTTGACATACACAGTGCAACTGAAAATTGCATGGCACGAGAAAGGTATAGGTAATTCATGCATATTATGAATACCTAATATGGCGCGTGCGAAAAACCCTCGCCCCGAGTGGTTTTACGTATTTATCATGTGGGATACGTATGCGAATTGTTGTGTAATTGAGAAGAAATACACTTGACTCTATCAAAATTAAATTTTTGTAAACTTTGTTCTTAATAAATAATGAACAGTGGGCTACGAGTAGCTTGTAGGCTTCCTGCTTCTTGACTAGACGTTTGTAAGACGTATGTAACTTTACTTATGACGAGGATTGTAGACATTGATTTTATTTCATTGTCCTAGACTTTATGACTCCAGCCAAGTTCATAATATAGACCACAAACATCTATTTATTTATTTTTGATTTTTGAGCATCGCAGATGCAATTAGTACTAAAGTATTAGTATTAGTTCATATAGAAATTAGATATGCATTTTCATCATATCTAATTTCTATATGAAAGTACTTTACCACAAACATCTTTATTCGCTGGCAATCTAGAATATAATACAAACATAGTAAAAATATTTTGTCGCCCGCGGTACTTCGCCCGCGTGAGTTTCGCTTAGACTGAAATTTCTCTTGGAGCTATCAGATGGGAGATCTTCAATTTTTATACGTCAGCAAAAAATGCTCATCAGGTTGAACGATTTTAATAAGGCGCCATTTCCATATATGTTATAGTGTAGCTGTCTCTTGCAGTTCTGTATGTATGTTCCAGATCTTCAATTTTTATACGCATCAGAAAATGCTACTGGAACGACTTTGAATGCAAACTATTTCCATATTTCTGTATAGTTAAGCTGTTCTGTTAAGGTTCTTCATCAGGTGTTCCAGTTTTCAAAATAAATTATAGCCTATATGTTGCCCAGGCTTAATAGCTATACAACAAAAAAAGTTTCATTCAAATCCGTCCAGTAGTTTTTGCGTGAAACGCGTACATACATACAGACAGACAGAACATCTGATGAAGAAATTCCAAAAAAATTTTTTGCTTTCTATTATTCTTTTTAAGTGTCCCTCTATCCATTTCAGTCAAAAATACTAAATGTACAGACAAAATATTTTTACTGTTTTATTATATGTATAGATTTGCATCTAGAACTGCATTCTAGTGTGTGTTTACGCGATATGGAGTGAAATACATTTATTCAATAGCAATAACATAGTTTACAATAAACCTTAATAAGTAGACAAACAAATATCAATTCACAAAGTAGTTGAAATTTTTTGAAGCGGGTCACCTGATGGTGGCAGTGATCACTGCTGCCTATGGACAACTGCAACACCAGGGGTACCACAGGAGTGTTGCCTTTCAAGAAGACGTTGTTTACGTGCTTACGTCAACGTACCCGCGGCCAAAAAGCTAGTGATATTGTTTAGATATAGTCTTGAGTTAACAGCCGGGGAAACCCGGGCATCGGTGTAATCGGCTGATGACGCCCGAAGTGACCGGCTGCCAGACCGGTCACGCAGAGCAGATCGTCTTTGATTTGTAGAGGTACCTAAGTACTGTTAGTTGTCTTTGGGTCAGATTTACATGGCGGTTGTTTTTTATGGAAACTTTAGAGAAATTAAAAATATTTTGTTTTATTAAAATTAATCTAGGTATATTACTAGAAAAATAACTCTAGAAGTATTTTTTAACCATTACCTACGTATTTGAAAATTAAAGCGTAAAGGTGCTCTAGTTAAAGCGTACAAATCTTCCATATTTGGCATAAAATGTGATAGCAAGCATCATTACGAATAAGTGTGCAAAATTTCTATGATAAGATCCGGACATTACGAAGTGGAAAATACGTTTAAAGAAAGATTCCGTTACATACATTACAACCATACAGGTGAAGTTAGTAAAAAAGTTTGTAAAGCTTACATATTGGCGCGTGCCAAACAAATTAATATATCTTTAAAATAATTAGGAAAAACCGAGATGTATCTTACTATGGTGGATACTTGGTGGATACTCTAGTAGAAAGTTGAATGGATCTGCAGTTTCATCGTGACCATCAAGTAGATTATTTTTAGAAAGTTCCGTATCAAAAGGGTGGAAACGGCAATGGGAGCCCCGCTGATACAGTTTGACGTCATTGCAATATTTTCATCTTTGAATAGGTACGTATGTCTACTCCTTTTTTTCCCATGAACCCACTACAAACGACACTGTGTCAAAGTCTCTTACAGCAATATGCCGGGACCGTGAGCTTCTTCACATGCTCCACAGCTCCCGGCGCGGCGGCCATCCCCCACGGCGGCTCCATCACGACTCGCTCTCGGACCCCACTCCAACGAGCAAGATCGTGATCAGCCAGTGTGGGACGAGAAAGAAGATTCCCATTTATGATAAAGGTGTGTTTGAAATGGACACGCCATTCAACGCAGAGGGCTAACTATCAAGTGGAAGAACCCCGTTTCCGCCACCTAAGCAGCCTCCTCAATTTTGGGACCTCACCAGGCCAAGCCCTGCCACATCTCAACCATAAAGGATAGATTACACACCACACGTCGGCCGCTGAGGACAGGGAGAGTAGCGCACCGCAACACAGACACACCACTATCCCTAACGGTCCCACCGACCGACAGCCTGTCCAGCGAGCGCCACGGCCGCGCTCGGTCGTGGAGGTTACCCCCTCCCTCCAATGTCGTCCTCTTCACCTCTGGTACATGTGTTCCTGTGAGCTTCCCTGCCGTGGTCGAGAGGCTAATCGCTGCGGTGGTACTGACGATATGATCAGAAGCATTCAGGGGGAAAGGATTGTGCTACTAGCCTCAAGTTCTCTAACCTCCATACTTTAGCGGGCTACTTATGAAATACCGTAATCATATGCGTATCTTAAAGCTTATTGAGACCACAGTAAATATTATTGGTAAGCTCTTTCAACATGTTTTTTATGGCCGATTTATATGAACTTTTCGCACTAAGGACTCCACACACTAAGGACTCCAAGACTATGCATTGCATCTTTTGCGGTTGTTTATGTACGGAACCCGAAGTGCGCAAATCCTATTAGCGCTCGATTTATTTCGATGCTCGATCGATTTTTTAAATTAGACCTACAAAAGCAAAAACATGTGAAAGATTAGAAGGAACAAAGAAAGAAAGCTTTAGCTATGGTGCATTATACAAAAAACTCTGTATGAAAACTTATTTTAGACACAACTCTCATCACCATTTAAGGTTAATTTGTATTATACTAAACTTAGGTATAAAATATACGATTATTTTATAATAATGGGTCAAGAGGGTCGACTTGCGTCCGCTAGCTGCAGGTTCAAATCTCACGCCGCCCAACATGTACTGTCAGATGCAACGAAACCTGACCCCCTGGAGATAGGTTTCGGTGAGTTGGGGGAAGGTGTCTCTGCATCGGATGTAATGTTCAGTCATCATCATCAACAGCCTTCCGTGACCCACTGCTGGTACCGAGAAAATCTTTCACATTAGCTGACTGTTCACCGCCTGCCGTTGGTCTGCAGTTTCTTCTTTCTCCAGCTTATCGTGCCTTTATTCTTCTAATTGATGAGTTTAACCAGAAATCGGACCCAGCCCCAACACAATACTAGTAGTGCCCTGAATTGGGACTCCAGAGAATGGGAACAACAAGAAGAGAGGCATTTTCTGCAGCGGGTCTCATCACAACCAAGTGCAACACCTCACTTCACCAAGCACCTTTTGCATCAACCCACCCGAGTTATTAGCATAGCTGTTGATGGCTTTCCAGCTCCCAAGGAGATTTATGGCCAAGGGGGTAGATGCGGCTCTACGCAAAGAGCAACAAATTATCCTAGCGGTTTTCGCCCATAGAGCAACACGGACTGCGAGCCCGCGCGCGGAAGTCCTTGTTGCTCGATGATTTCGCCAGTTTTCATAACATACTGCCATCTATGTAAAAATCTATGCAAACTAGTAAAATTAAAAGCGCCATCTATGTTAATATTACCAAGACCAAATTACAAGGCATAGGCTCCCAGTTACCGCCTAGTAGTAAGCATACATTTCCAATAGATGGCGCCATCGATGATTCAACCAAATCGCGCACTATGCGACACTAGCGCCTCTTTGTGGACGAAGCGGGTTTTCCATGTCAAAGTCAATTATTTTTATTTATATAGCACTTATTGTTAGACAGGAAGGACCAGCGGTTACTGGTCGGCTCCCCCACCCTTCAGCTGTCCCACTTTGGGGGTAGGATGGAGGAGTGGGTAGCATATAAAAATATGTTTGAGTCCCTGGTCGTAGCACGACAGGATTTGTCGAAGGCCCAGAAGATGGCCTACCTCCTCTCCACTCTTGAGGATGAAGCGCGGTCGCTCATCCAGCACCTCCGGGTGGAGGACGACCAGTACGATACGGCTTGGGAGTTATTGAACTCCCGCTACCAAAACTTACGTTTGTTAGCGGATGCGCACGCCGCACAGTTGATGGCCCCGCCCAAGGTGGCCAACAGGGCACAGTTGCGCCTGCAGTTGCTCACGCCCGTTACAGTGGCCTGTAACGCGCTCCGCACACTGGGGCTGCCGGTGGACCAATGGTCCTTTTTGCTGGTGCACATTGTATTGGGCAAATTACCCAATGACATCCGCTCGCGATTTGAGCGCGAGAATGCGGAACGGGATAGCACCACCCTACCAACATTCACTGACTTGGTGAAGTTTTTGGAGTTTGAGGCACGGGCCGCTGAGAATACCATGATGGACTCAGCGCCATCCAGAGCGCCTGAACGTAGGCCCTTGGAACCCTCATGGCGAGGGAGGCCCCAACAGGGACGGCAACCGCCACCGCGTGGAGCTGGTGCGCGGGTTGCACACACGGCAGCAGTCGCGAGGGACGCGGACTGCCTGCAATGTGGTCGGATGGGCCACAGCCTGCTGCAATGCAGGGACTGGCAGGGACTGCCAGTACAAGATCGGCGCCGCATGGCAAAGCGGCATGAACTTTGCTTTTATTGTTTGGGCGGTCACTATGCACGTGACTGTCCCAGTGCCATACCATGCAGTGCATGCCGTGGGCGGCACCACGCGATGCTTTGCATGAACCGCAACGGGGATGGCACCCGGATGTTGAGGCAGGGGTCCCCAATGGGCGGGGGCGCTCCTGCGCGAAGCCCTCCACCACCGGACGGAGGACGCGGCTTCGCTCGTCGCACCCCCCCTCGGGATGGGGGTCGCGTACCTGCGCGGGTCTTGGCGGACCGGGACCACGCGCCCCAAGGTCATGGCCAGTATGTAGCTGGCCAGGCCCCGGATAGGGCCCCCATGGGCGGGGGCCCTAGATCGGACGTGAGAGTGGGGACACCCTCCACGCGGGTTACCAATGCTCCAACACATGCAGCCGCAGCGGTTTTCTCCGCCGCTGCACGAGTACCCACGGCTGGAGTACCACCCGCCGTACCATATGTATGGCCGGGCCGCGGGTTCTGCCCCCCCTCAGATGGGGATGTGCACTCGCCCGCCATATTATCCGGGTCAGTGGCGCGCCCCTGGTTTGGAGAGAGTGGGGAGCCCGTAACTAGCTTGCTCCCTTGCTGGGACAGAGCCGCGGACGGTTCTGCTCCCTACCGCGGTGGTCCGCGTATGGGGTCGTGGGGGAAGCCATTAATTTGAGAGCTCTGTTGGACTCAGGGGCTCAAAGCAGTTTGGTTACCACTCGAGTGGCACGCCAGTTAGGTTTAGTCGTGGAAGACTCGCCTGTGCCACTTCTTGGAGTTGGTGGCATACAGGTGAAGTGTCTGACGGGCCAGACACTTGTCACCTTTTCTTCGCTGAAGTCCTCCACAATGAGGATCACGACTTCGGCTATGGTAATGGATACCATTGCGGGTTGGCACCCCTCGACAGACATACCGCCGGGTGTGTTGTCTTTGGTTTCGGGTCTGGATTTGGCCGACCCCTTTGTCTTTCATCCCGGCCCAGTGGACTTGCTCCTGGGCTCGGACGTATTGGGTTGGATTTTGTTGGGTACACAGAAGACTCTGGGTTCGTCTTCACTGATGGCAGTGTCTACGATTTTTGGTTTTGCCCTGATGGGCCCTGTGTTTGATAATGGCACCGCGGAGGAGCCACCGGTTGTCGCATCTGCGTCCTTGGCCAAGACCATGCAAAGGTTTTGGGAGGTGGAGGAGCCACCTATGAGTTCCAGGATGGATCCGGAACACGCTGAGTGCGAAGCCCTTTTTCGATCGACCACGGAGAGGTTGCCCTCCGGTCGGTTTGTAACTAGGTTACCCTTTGTTGCCTCTCGTCCTAGCCTAGGGCAAAGTAGGGCGCTTGCGGAGAAACGACTGCTGTCCATGGAGCGACGCATGCAGCGTGACCACGTACTTCGCGATAAATATATTGAATTTATGCGCGAGTACGAGGATTTGGGTCACATGTCTCCGGCTCGAGTTGATTGGAGCTCAACTGAGCATTATTTTTTGCCCCACCACGCGGTGGTGAAGGCCTCAACAGGCAAATTGAGGACCGTCTTCGATGGGTCCGCACCCACTTCGAACGGGGTTTCGTTGAATCTGTGTTTGCATTCAGGTCCCAAATTGCATAGGGACATAATTGACATCATCTTGAACTTTAGAAGACATCAAGTGGTTTTTGGTGCGGACATCCGGATGATGTTCCGCCAGACAGTCATACATCCTGAGGACAGGCGATTCCAGTTGATACTCTGGCGTGAGCGCCCTGAGGATCCTGTGACGGTGTATGAACTCAACACAAACACGTATGGTTTGAAATCTAGTCCCTATATCGCCATCAGATCATTGCTTGAATTGGCAGAGCGGGAACGGATCCGCTTTCCCCGTGGGGCTTCCGTGCTGTCACGTGACTTGTATGTCGATGACGTGTGCACCGGAGCCCAAAGTATTGAGGAGGCCCTCCTACTGCGGGATGAATTGATTGAAATATTGAAAACAGGGTGGCTACGAGCTACGTAAGTGGTTGTCCAATGAGCCTAGAGTTCTAGAAGGGATCCCGGAGGATCACCAACAGAACCCTCACCTGTTTGAGGATGTGGATGATCCCAACAGGATAGCGGTGCTGGGCATGCAGTACCAGCCGCTAACCGATATTTTTACATTCCAAGTGGACTTGGAAATACCAAAGGTCTGGACTAAGAGAACGGTGTTGTCCGTAATAGCCCGTATGTTTGATCCAAGCGGTTGGATCAGTCCAGTGATATTCTCTGCGAAGTGTCTTCTTCAGAGACTTTGGACTTTGGGCGTTCTCGTGGGACGAGCCGCTGTTTGGCTCTCCATTGGATGATTGGCTCGAGTTGTTTTCATCGATTAAGGAAGTCAATCGGATTGCCTTGCCTCGTCGAATATTGCCCCCGGGAAATATCGAGCCAGCCTGCATGGCTTTTGTGACGCGTCGGAGCGAGGCTACGCCGCGTCAGTCTATATGCGGACAGTTGACGCCGATGGCCGGGTCAATGTCTCGCTTTTGTTAGGGAAGAGCAAGGTCGCCCCCATCAGGACTAGGCTGACTATTCCCAAGCTTGAGTTGAGTGGAGCTCACCTTCCTAAATTGTTGCATCACGTTGCCAGTGAGCTGGCGGCCACGGTCGAGATACGAGACATCTTCGCCTGGTCGGATAGCCAGGTCGCGCTTGCATGGTTGCGCGCGGCCCCACATACCTTGTAGGTTTTTGTTGGAAACAGGGTTTCCAAATCCAGAATATCGGAATTGATATAACATGGAGACATGTGCCGGGAGAGCTTAACCCAGCGGACTGTGCTTCCCGAGGTTGTACGGCACCAGAATTGGTGTCACACCCGCTCTGGTGGGGTCCAGAGTGGCTGATGGGATCAGAAACATCTTGGCCTGTCTGGCAGACAGATGTTACTTCTTTGAGTTTGACTGGGCTTCGTGTACATGCAGGTTGTAGTCGCTGATGACGACGTCGGAGCCGGATTGGCTACTTTTGCTCGGTATAGCATAGCTTGGATAAGTTTCTGGGTGTTACCAGTTGGATGGTTAAGCGTTTCATACATAATTGCTCTACAGAATTGTAGAAACAGGCAAAGCGTGTTGGATACAGCTCGATTGCAGGTGCAGAAGAGCGCCGGAGCGCATTGTTGCATTGGGTCCGTGTCGTGCAGACCGGACGGTTTGAGTCAGAGCTTGTCGTTTCTTGCGCGACGGACGCGCTAAGTTGAAGGGCGCGGTCGCTCGTTCTGAACCCGTACATCGACTCGGATGGGCTTCTTCGGGGTTGAGGCAGGCTCCGGAAGGCGGATCTTCCATATGAGACTCGCCATCCTCTGTTGTTGCCCAAGGGCGGACCCTTGTGCAGCTTTTGGTGTCTGATCGACACATTCGTAACGCCCATGCTGGGTGCAATGCTTTGTTGGCTATTTTGCAACGCGAGTTTTGGATTTTGTCTGCCCGAAGAGCAATCCGTAGTGTCCTGTTTCGATGTATTGCATGTTATAGGTTGAAGGCATCCACGATGCAACCACAGATGGGTGATTTGCCCGCTGATCGAATCCGACCTTCGAGACCGTTTGACGGCGTTGGAACCGATTTTGCCGGTCCCTTTTCGATCAAGGCTTCTCCCTTTCGTAATGCCCGTATTGTGAAGGGCTATTTGTGTGTATTTGTTTGTTTGGCCACCAAGGCTGTCCATTTGGAGGTGGTATCGGCTCTGACTACGGAGGCCTTCGTCGCCGCGTTGGATCGCTTTGTTTCGCGTCGAGGTCTACCTTCCCTTATTAGGTCTGACAATGGCACAAACTATAAGGGAACTGTAAATTATCTTAAGGATGTTTCTGTGTTTATTGATAAAAATTGTACTAGTTTAAGTCAAATTGCTGCCCAAAGGGGAATAACCTGGAAGTTTAGTCCCCCAAGTTGCCCCCATGGGGGAGGGATTTTTGAAGCGGCTGTGAAATCCGCAAAGACCCACCTCCGCCGCATTATCGGAGAAACGGCTCTAACTTTTGAAGAGCTGGCCACAGTGTTTTGTAAAGTTGAGGCGGTCCTCAACTCTCGTCCTCTCTGTCCGCTATCTCCAGATCCAAATGACTTGGAAGCTCTCACCCCTGGTCATTTTTTGGTGGGAGGGCCGTTGAATGCCCTGCCCGAATACCCGTGGAAGGATGAACGCGTATATCGGTTGTCGCGTTTTCAAATGTTGCAGCAAATGAGCCAGGACTTTTGGCGTCGCTGGTCGCTTGAATATTTGCATTTGCTGCAGCAAAGAGTGAAGTGGACAGACAGGACTGAGCCTCCCAGGAGGGTGATTTAGTATTGTTAAAAGAGGCAAATTTGCCCTCATTGCTTTGGCGACGAGCTCGCATATTACGTTTGATTCTTGGCGGAGATGGCACTCCGCGTGTGGCTGAGGTGTTGGTCGACGGTTCGATTTTAAGGAGAGGTGTGACCTCTCTCGCCCGCCTTCCCGTAGAGTAAGCTAGCGGTCTGCTTCTCAGACCGGGACGGGGGGATGTTTGTAATATATTGGGTAAAACTAAACGCAGGCGTTTCGCATTGCTGCCGCCAGAGGGCGTTCGGGGTTTTCACTTTGCTAGCGCGAATGGCTCGCGGACGGTCGCCATTGCATTGTCCAGGGCGATATCGGTTTGATTTTAATACGCGGAGCGGTCTCGCGTCTTTTGCTTGTTGTTTAGTTTGAGTGATAATTGTGAATCTCCTGTTTGTTAAATAACTATTGAATTTGTGTTTGTGAAAAACTCTGTTATTGTGACTTTTTCTTGTGAGAGGTGAAACGTGGCTGGCTGTTCACATCTGACTGTTCCCGAGTGAAACTACGGGAAGAAATCTATTTAGTTGTCCTGGGGAATTGAGATCTCAAGGGTTAGGTAGGGTGATTAGGAATTCCCCCTTCCCGAAGACCCTCAAGTTTGGATCCGAAGAGAAAGAAGATTTAATTTGGTAAGTTTTCAATTGTAATTAATTTATAGGTTAGGTTATTATAGGGCCCTGTAGCTCCCTTCATAAGCTACGGTGGTAGCAGACTGCGTTAAGTTAATTAGGTTTTAGTCGGGCAAACGTGGTGCCGCGTGGAGATTTTTTCCCGGTACTTATTTTTACCGGTGGTTTTTCCCGGTGAAGTTCCGGTACAGAATTCTTCCCGCCGCTTCGTTTGTCCGGATTCTCTCTGCCACATTTTCTGGCAGCAGAGCGTAGTTGCTCTGCACACTTATAAATCGTCAAATTCTTGTTTTTTAGTTAGTTGACGTCATAAAATTACTTAAATCTAAGGTTACCGCCTCCAAAACGCAAGTGAGAAGAGGCGGCGCAACAAACTCCTTGGTTCCATGGCTGGTTGGTCTCCATCACGGAAATATGAATAAGAGTGGAAGTGTTACTTGATAAAATTAGTAAGTGAACCGTGGTCGCCAAACTCACACATTTAAGTTATAAATCATACACTACACTACAGATGAACAATGAGCTTTATTGGTCATTTTTATTTTATCAAAGTGTATTAAGTCAATGCGACTATATCGGACAAACAAGTACCTTAAGTCTTCGACATATGGCTTAATTTGTACTGTAAAAGAACGTACATAAGACGTTTTAAAGTCCAACGTCGACTGAAGAAAAATTCCGCCACTCGACAATAGATGGCGTTTCAAAACTTTTGAGCAACTATGACCCATAAATCAAAGAGAATAGGTATAAATTAGCGTCAAATGAAAGTATTCCTAGTGCTACTCGATTAGTGCAGTAGCGGATTGATTATTGCAACACAATATCGATATCGATAGATCAAATTTTCATACAAACTCAGAATAATAAAATAGATTTTCTTTCTTCTATATTGTTTCGCGGATTTATAGTGTTATTATTTTAATCAAAAATTAACGTAATATTTTGTTATAAAAAAGTGTGTCGAAATCAAGAAATTATTTTCCTCGAAATGCTCGGAACATATAGTACTAAATTAGTTGTCATCCAAACAACTCTGCCAGTTGCATCTATCCATTTTTCTTTAAAATCAGGATCTTTGGGAAACCTTAAAATTAATATTTCATACAATGTAAACAAAATATATCGATAAAATCCAAAACATTATCTTACTAGGTACATCACTAATCGAGTAGCATAGACGTTTCGGGAAGAACAGAGGAGCACGCGTTAATGACAAAATCGACCTTATATAAATGACATTAAGGTAACTTTTAACAAATAATATTTTAAAGTTTTTATTATCATTATTGAACTTTTATTTTAAAGAAAACAAACGAAATATTACTCACCTGTGGTACGAAACACCTCCATTTTTAAGATTAATTTTGCTACTGTTATTTTTTGCACTCTAAAATAGAACAAAATGGCATTTTGACGAGGGAATTTCGACGAGAATTCAATGTCACGAACAAACTACTCAGCGCGAAGTCAGAACACAACTAGAATGACGAGCCGTGTTTGTTTTATTTTTTTATTTATTTATTTATTTCCAAACTTATTCTATTTTTACAGCTTTAGCCAATGCAATAGAAAAGCACATATGTAGGTATATCAATTATTTACAATATAACTTATTACATAAATAGCAACCTTTGTAAATTCACACTGAGTACACTGGAAGATATCTATCCTATCCGCGATCAAATTCAGAGTGCGTATCGCGCGTGCCAGCGGAGACTTGTTCACCAAGTTAGTACGTCCGAGAGGTTACGTTGTTAGCAATGCATTGCTTACTTGTGGCGACCGCGCCACGCCTACTTAACACTTCCACTCTTATTCATATTTCCGTGGTCTCCATGGTTTTTTGATGTGTCTTTCTTTTCGCGCCCGCGAATTCATTTTGTTGTTTTACATAACAAATAAACGATGCTGGATAACTTCCGTCCACCTCAGCCACCAGATGACACGGAAATAAAATATACAGAAAATTACGTACTTCTAGTCATAGTTATTATACTGCTCAGGCATATTTTCTGCGTAAGTAAAGATAGACCTATAATAGCAAGGCCACTGACCAGAAATATAAAAACCCTGAATGTGGAGGCAGGTTCCATAACAGTACATATCAAATTAAGATTAGAGTTGTTAAATAAAATAACAGGATTTAGTTTCAAAGAACAAGCTGAAACTTCCTTATTTCTCGGAAATATTCTCGAGAACGGAAAACGGTGCCCTTCCCATAGAAATAAAAATACTGGATCCGCCCTTGATTGAAAGTCAAACTTTGACAGGAGAAATTACAGGGTTTTTTAATTAGTTGCCAGTATAAGAAAAATTAGTTCTATAGCTTTTCCGCAACATGGCGAGGGTTTTTATATTCCTGGTCAGGCTATAATTTTAAAATTGGAATAAGAGACACGAGTTGTATTGTATGTAAGTAGGGCGTGGCCGCTCTCAAAGCTACTCAGTCGCCGCGGGAAAAATCTACCCACACGTATTTAAAAAAATCAAATGGGCGAATTTGTTTCAAATATCCTACTAGGGGCGGGCAATGGAATAACATCAGCGATCGATAGGACGGAAGGTATTTTGGAAGACGTGCACCAACCTGCAGATCTTCAGTCAGCGCGCTCCAGAATCCTTCAGATTCGCACTTGAATTCACCAGTACAGGTTCACAACAAAATGTACACAGTTCAGCACAACCGTCCGTCGATTTTTCATATAGTTCACACGCGACAACACGCACTTTGAATTGAAACAGCGGGATAGTTATAGTTAGTTATACTTAGTTTATGAACTACGAGTCAATATCACTAGCGATCGAAGCCAAGCTACAGACAGCTTGCCCGGCGACTTGAGTGATACTCTTGCAATCTTGCATTGCGAAAGTTGGAGTAGGAGGGGGGATAAGTTATAGCCAATACCTGAGCGTAATAATTTTTTTTGATGGCAAAGATAATATAGATGGCGGCACCACACCTTATAACTTGCATAAACAAAATTCTCAGAATATGATGACAGTAGTGGACTTGTATATAAAGTTCCTATACTTTAGATTTTATTGATGGTATCTAAAAACTCACTGACTCACTCGATGATCATCATTAAAATTCATAATGTTATCTTATTAGGGTTCAAAATTGCTGTTTATTACTTTTCTGTTACGCGTTAGTTCTCGTGGTGGTAACAAAACAGAATGTACGTTTATAATATTAGCAGGAAGTAAGATAAAATTTCTAGATTTTTGGCGGCAGCAGCGTTTATCAAATTTTTTACATGATTATGATTAGTAATGAAAAAAAAATACGACAAATACGGAATTCATTATATTCATATTTTCTTAATATCTAAACAATACTGATTTAAATGCTTGGACGGATCTACTATATACTTTACTGTATTTAATTCGAATCATTTTTTCTTTTATGATTAAATCGATTAGGTATATGTCAATACTTGATTTCTGAGTTTAAAGATTTTCAATGTAAATACATTTTACTAGCTGTTGTCCGCGGCTTCCCCCTTGTAACCTACCTCGTTTGGTGATAATCGCATGTAAATCCGTTCAGTAAATTCTCATTCATCTATCTATACAATGTGTTCCGTCATCAGTGTCGGAGCCTTGGTATGGTATATGGCATTATTTATGGACAAATCACCACTCAAAACTTTTTTTTAAATTTAAAAAACACAAAAAAATATTTTTTCCTTTACGTTTTTTCTTTTTTTTGTCTTTCATATTGAAACATCTTTCTCATTTTATTGTTGTCTACATGATTAGCTTTTAAATGAGACCTATTTTATATCGATAGGACTTTTACACGAGTAGTTACGATTGAACTAGTATAAGAGTCCGAAAAAAAAAACAAAATGGCTGCCATTTTATTACAGTAGAAGAAAAAAAAGTTTTGGGTAGTGATATGTTCATAAAAAATGCTATATAACATACCATTAAAGGCTCCGACACTGATGACGGGACACATTGTATAACTCAAAGGTGACTGTCTGACTGACATAGTGATCTATCAACGCACAGCCCAAACCACTGGACGGATCGGGCTGAAATTTGGCATGCAGGTAGACGTTATGATGCGGGCGCTAGTATCGTTATAAAATTAGTTATGTTTGTATGTGAATATCTCATAATCCCTGACAGAGAAGTTGTAGTCGGTGGCGAGCGCGTGCGGCGCGGCGGGGTCGCCGTACGAGTGCAGGTTGCTGTAGCTGTCGCTGTTGCTGCTGCAGTTGCTGGCGATCAGCAGGTCGGCGCCCGCGCCGAAGATCGGCCCGCAACTGGAATGTTGGATTTGTACTTTAGTGACAATCAATACATATATAACTTTATGAGTTCATAATATTATCGCGTTGCACTTTATCGCACCACCTTTTGGTCTAATGGTTGACTGGTAGAGAATGCCATATGGCGATAGGTTCACCATTTGTACATATTTTTTTAAATTTTGTGCAATAAAGTTTTAAATGAATAAATAAAATAATACATATAATAAAACTGTAACTCATCAAGTTCTGTACATAAAATATATCTATATAGTAGCAATATAAAATTGGATGTTGACTTTTGGTATATGAACGCACAGACGAAACCGCTGAACGTAGAAACTTAAAATTTTGCAACTTTATATAGCATAGATAAGCACCAAAAAATGAGTTTTGGAAATTTCACCCTTAAAGGGGGTCAAATAAGAAAATGAACAACAGATAGTTTACGAACATAAAAATAAATGTATGAGGGGTCTTTTTAGGGCATAGTGACGAGTCCGAGGTGAAATTAAGAAATTAAAACAATTAGTTTACCTAGATGCATCCAATGGACTCGTTACCCCATACAAAGTGCTTTAGGATTTCTAAATATGGCGGTTGGAAAAGAGTACTAAATTTGCTGTACAATAAAAATAAAGTCGCAATTTGAGATTTCAGTAATACTCACTCAGGATGATAACACAGCGCGAACGCCTTCTTAACGAGCGGGAACCTAGCGGGCGCGGGAGCGGCGGGCGGGGCGTGCGGCGGCGCGTGCGGCGGCGCGTGCGGCGGCGCGTGCAGCGTGAACAGGAAGGCACGCTCGGCGGGCACGTAACCGCCCGCGCCGCCCGCGCTGAAGGCTACTTCGCTGTAGCCACCGATTATTTCGCCGCGAGGTAGCTGGAAGATTGAGTTTATATTTGTTACTCAATCACGGAGAATGAAGTTTAAATGGATGGATTTCTATGAGGTTGAAGTTTGGTTTTTGATTGGAAGTCCTAGTTTTCAAAATAAATAAAATATCTGACTTACAAAGAATGGCGATTCTGAACTCAGTCATAAGTCGCGTCACAGTAGCGAATTTTAGGTGGAAGGTCAGCACGGAGTAGCCGTGTGACGACGTGCGGAAAACTTACCGTCACGACTCAAAGTCAATTGTTTTTATTTATATAGGCTTAAAAATAGCACTTATAAATCGACAAAATCTTGTTTTTTAGTTAGTTGACGTCATAAAATTACTTAAAGCTAAGGCTAAGTGTGCAGAGCAACTACGCTCTGCTGCCAGAAAATGTGGCAGAGAGAATCCGGACAAACGAAGCGGCGGGAAGAATTCTGTACCGGAACTTTACCGGGAAAAAATCTACCGGCAAAATTAAGTACCGGGAAAAAATCTCCACGCGACACCACGCTTGTCCGACTAGAATCTAACTTAAGCTATACGCAGTCTGCTACCACCGTAGCTTATGAAGGGAGCTACAGGGCCCTATATGATAACCTAACCTATAAATTAACTAGAATTGAACACTTACCAAACTAAATCTTCTTTCTCTTCGGATCCAAACTTGAGTGTCTTCGGGAAGGGGGAATTCCTAATTACCCTACCTAACCCTTGAGATCTCAATTCCCCATAACAACTAAATAGATTTCTTCCCGTAGTTTCACTCGGGAACAGCCAGATGTGAACAGCCAGCCAAGTTTCACCTCTCACAAGAAAAAGTCACAATAACAGAGTTTTTCACAAACACAAATTCAATAGTGATTTAACAAACAGGAAATTCACAATTATCACTCAAACTAAACAACAAGCAAAAGACGCGAGACCGCTCCGCGTATTAAAAATCAAACCGATATCGCCCTGGAACAATGCAATGGCCGACTACACGCGCGACGCCATTTGCGCTAGCAATGTGAAAACCCCGAACGCCCTCTGGCGGCAGCAATGCGAAACGCCTGCGTTTAGTTTTACCCAATATATTACAAACATCCCCCCGTCCCGGTCTGAGAAGCAGACCGCTAGCTTACTCTACGGGAAGGCGGGCGAGAGAGGTCACACCTCTCCTTAAAATCGAACCGTCGACCAACACCTCAGCCACACGCGGAGTGCCATCTCCGCCAAGAATCAAACGTAATATGCGAGCTCGTCGCCAAAGCAATGAGGGCAAATTTGCCTCTTTTAACAATACTAAATCACCCTCCCTGGGAGGCTCAGTCCTGTCTGTCCACTTCACTCTTTGCTGCAGCAAATGCAAATATTCAAGCGACCAGCGACGCCAAAAGTCCTGGCTCATTTGCTGCAACATTTGAAAACGCGACAACCGATATACGCGTTCCTCCTTCCACGGGTATTCGGGCAGGGCATTCAACGGCCCTCCCACCAAAAAATGACCAGGGGTGAGAGCTTCCAAGTCATTTGGATCTGGAGATAGCGGACAGAGAGGACGAGAGTTGAGGACCGCCTCAACTTTACAAAACACTGTGGCCAGCTCTTCAAAAGTTAGAGCCGTTTCTCCGATAATGCGGCGGAGGTGGGTCTTTGCGGATTTCACAGCCGCTTCAAAAATCCCTCCCCAATGGGGGCAACTTGGGGGACTAAACTTCCAGGTTATTCCCCTTTGGGCAGCAATTTGACTTAAACTAGTACAATTTTTATCAATAAACACGGAAACATCCTTAAGATAATTTACAGTTCCTTTATAGTTTGTGCCATTATCAGACCTAATAAGGGAAGGTAGACCTCGACGCGAAACAAAGCGATCCAACGCGGCGACGAAGGCCTCCGTAGTCAGAGCCGATACCACCTCCAAATGGACAGCCTTGGTGGCCAAACAAACAAATACACACAAATAGCCCTTCACAATACGGGCATTACGAAAGGGAGAAGCCTTGATCGAAAAGGGACCGGCAAAATCGGTTCCAACGCCGTCAAACGGCCTCGAAGGTCGAATTCGATCAACGGGCAAATCACCCATCTGTGGTTGCATCGTGGATGCCTTCAACCTATAACATGCAATACATCGAAACAGAACACTACGGATTGCTCTTCGGGCAGACAATATCCAAAATTCGCGTTGCAAAATAGCCAACAAAGCATTGCACCCAGCATGGGCGTTACGAATGTGTCGATCAGACACCAAAAGCTGCACCAAGGGTCCGCCCTTGGGCAACAACAGAGGATGGCGAGTCTCATATGGAAGATCCGCCTTCCGGAGCCTGCCTCCAACCCGAAGAAGCCCATCCGAGTCGATGTACGGGTTCAAACGAGCGACCGCGCCCTTCAACTTAGCGCGTCCGTCGCGCAAAATCTGAAGCTCTGACTCAAACCGTCCGGTCTGCACGACACGGACCCAATGCAACAATGCGCTCCGGCGCTCTTCTGCACCTGCAATCGGCTCCAACCGCTTTGCCTGTGGGTTTCTACAATTATGTATGAAACGCTTAATCCAACTGGTGACACCCAGAAGCTTATCCAAGCTGCTATACCGAGCAAGTAGCCAATCCGGCTCCGACGTCGTCTCAGCGACTACAGCATGTACACGGAGCCCAGTCAAACTCAAAGAAGTAACATCTGTCTGACAGACAGGCCAAGATGTTTCTGATCCCATCAGCCACTCTGGACCCCACCAGAGCGGGTGTGACACCAATTCTGGTGCCGTACAACCTCGGGAAGCACAGTCCGCTGGGTTAAGCTCTCCCGGCACATGTCTCCATGTTATATCAATTCCAATATTTTGAATTTGGGAAACCCTGTTTCCAACAAAAACCTCCAAGGTATGTGGGGCCGCGCGCAACCATGCAAGCGCGACCTGGCTATCCGACCAGGCGAAGATGTCCCGTATCTCGACCGTGGCCGCCAGCTCACATGCAACGTGATGCAACAATTTAGAGAGAAGGTGAGCTCCACTCAACTCAAGCTTGGGAATAGTCAGCCTAGTCCTGATGGGGGCGACCTTGCTCTTCCCTAACAAAAGCGAGACATTGACCCGGCCATCGGCGTCAACTGTCCGCATATAGACTGACGCGGCGTAGCCTCGCTCCGACGCGTCACAAAAGCCATGCAGGCTGGCTCGATATTTCCCGGGTGGCAATATTCGACGAGGCAAGGCAATCCGATTGACTTCCTTAATCGATGAAAACAACTCGAGCCAATCATCCAATGGAGAACCAAACAGCGGCTCGTCCCACGAGACGCCCAAAGTCCAAAGTCTCTGAAGAAGACACTTTGCAGAGAATATCACTGGACTGATCCAACCGCTTGGATCAAACATACGGGCTATTACGGACAACACCGTTCTCTTAGTCCAGACCTTTGGTATTTCCAAGTCCACTTGGAATGTGAAAATATCGGTTAGCGGCTGGTACTGCATGCCCAGCACCGCTATCCTGTTGGGATCATCCACATCCTCAAACAGGTGAGGGTTCTGTTGGTGATCCTCCGGGATCCCTTCTAGAACTCTAGGCTCATTGGACAACCACTTACGTAGCTCGTAGCCACCTGTCTTCAATATTTCAATCAATTCATCCCGCAGTAGGAGGGCCTCCTCAATACTTTGGGCTCCGGTGCACACGTCATCAACATACAAGTCACGTGACAGCACGGAAGCCCTACGGGGAAAGCGGATCCGTTCCCGCTCTGCCAATTCAAGCAATGATCTGATGGCGATATAGGGACTAGATTTCAAACCATACGTGTTTGTGTTGAGTTCATACACCGTCACAGGATCCTCAGGGCGCTCACGCCAGAGTATCAACTGGAATCGCCTGTCCTCAGGATGTATGACTGTCTGGCGGAACATCATCCGGATGTCCGCGCCAAAAACCACTTGATGTCTTCTAAAGTTCAAGATGATGTCAATTATGTCCCTATGCAATTTGGGACCCGAATGCAAACATAGATTTAACGAAACCCCGTTCGAAGTGGGTGCGGACCCATCAAAGACGGTCCTCAATTTGCCTGTTGAGGCCTTCACCACCGCGTGGTGGGGCAAAAAATAATGCTCAGTTGAGCTCCAATCAACTCGAGCCGGAGACATGTGACCCAAATCCTCGTACTCGCGCATAAATTCAATATATTTATCGCGAAGTACGTGGTCACGCTGCATGCGTCGCTCCATGGACAGCAGTCGTTTCTCCGCAAGCGCCCTACTTTGCCCTAGGCTAGGACGTGTAGCAACAAATGGTAATCTAGTTACAAACCGACCGGAGGGCAACCTCTCCGTGGTTGATCGAAAGAAGGCTTCGCACTCAGCGTGTTCCGGATTCATCCTGGAACTCATAGGTGGCTCCTCCACCTCCCAAAACCTTTGCATGGTCTTGGCCAAGGACGCAGATGCGACAACCGGTGGCTCCTCCGCGGTGCCATTATCAAACACAGGGCCCATCAGGGCAAAACCAAAAATAGTAGACACTGCCATCAGTGAAGACGAACCCAGAGCCTTCTGTGTACCCAACAAAATCCAACCCAATACGTCCGAGCCCAGGAGCAAGTCCACTGGGCCGGGATGAAAGACAAAGGGGTCGGCCAAATCCAGACCCGAAACCAAAGACAACACACCCGGCGGTATGTCTGTCGAGGGGTGCCAACCCGCAATGGTATCCATTACCATAGCCGAAGTCGTGATCCTCATTGTGGAGGACTTCAGCGAAGAAAAGGTGACAAGTGTCTGGCCCGTCAGACACTTCACTTGTATGCCACCAACTCCAAGAAGTGGCACAGGCGAGTCTTCCACGACTAAACCTAACTGGTGTGCCACTCGAGTGGTAACCAAACTGCTTTGAGCCCCTGAGTCCAACAGAGCTCTCAAATTAATGGCTTCCCCCACGACCCCATACGCGGACCACCGCGGTAGGGAGCAGAACCGTCCGCGGCTCTGTCCCAGCAAGGGAGCAAGCCAGTTACGGGCTCCCCACTCTCTCCAAACCAGGGGCGCGCCACTGACCCGGATAATATGGCGGGCGAGTGCACATCCCCATCTGAGGGGGGGCATAACCCGCGGCCCGGCCATACATATGGTACGGCGGGTGGTACTCCAGCCGTGGAGTACTCGTGCAGCGGCGGAGAAAACCGCTGCGGCTGCATGTGTTGGGTATTGGTAACCCGCGTGGAGGGGGTGTCCCCACTCTCACGTCCGATCTAGGGCCCCCGCCCATGGGGGCCCTATCCGGGGCCTGGCCAGCTACATACTGGCCATGACCTTGGGGCGCGTGGTCCCGGTCCGCCAAGACCCGCGCAGGTACGCGACCCCCTCCCGAGGGGGTGCGACGAGCGAAGCCGCGTCCTCCGTCCGATGGTGGAGGGCTTCGCGCAGGAGCGCCCCCGCCCATAGGGGACCCCTGCCTCAACAACCGGGGGCCATCCCCGTTCCGGTTCATGCAGAGCATCACGTGGTGCAGCCCACGGCATGCACTGCATGGTATGGCACTGGGACAGTCACGTGCATAGTGACCGCCCAAACAATAAAAGCAAAGTTCATGCCGCTTTGCCATGCGGCGCCTATCTTGTACTGGCAGTCTCTGCCAGTCCCTGCATTGTAGCAGGCTGTGGCCCATCCGGCCACATTGCAGGCAGTCCGCGTCCCTCGCGACTGCTGCCGTGTGCGCAACCCGCACACCAGCTCCACGCGGTGGCGGTTGCCGTCCCTGTTGGGGCTTCCCTCGCCATGAGGGTTCCAAGGGCCTACGTTCAGGCGCTCTGGATGGCGCTGAGTCCGTCATGGTATTCTCAGCAGCCCGTGCCTCAAACTCCAAAAACTTCACCAAGTCAGTGAATGTTGGTAGGGTGGTGCTATCCCGTTCCGCATTCTCGCGCTCAAATCGCGAGCGGATGTCATTGGGTAATTTGCCCAATACAATGTGCACCAGCAAAAGGACCATTGGTCCACCGGCAGCCCCAGTGTGCGGAGCGCGTTACAGGCCACTGTAACGGGCGTGAGCAACTGCAGGCGCAACTGTGCCCTGTTGGCCACCTTGGGCAGGGCCATCAACTGTGCGGCGTGCGCATCCGCTAACAAACGTAAGTTTTGGTAGCGGGAGTTCAATAACTCCCAAGCCGTGTCGTACTGGTCGTCCTCTACCCGGAGGTGCTGGATGAGCGACCGCGCTTCACCCTCAAGAGTGGAGAGGAGGTAGGCCATCTTCTGGGCCTTCGACAAATCCTGTCGTGCTACGACCAGGGACTCAAACATATTTTTATATGCTACCCACTCCTCCATCCTACCCCCAAAGTGGGACAGCTGAAGGGTGGGGAGCCGACCAGTAACCGCTGGTCCTTCCTGTCTCGCCCTTATTGCGGTCACCGCCTCCGCGATATCATCGTGCAGACTCAGGATCTGGTCCATGTCCGCCATGTGACCTGCGTAGACCTCCGGGGTAAGATCGGCTTCGGTAAGCGCCGCCATGGCCGCTTCCGCGCTAATCAATCGTGAGTGGAGGTGATCCGCTCTTAGCAGTATGGCGCCCTCCCTGTCCTTCCGGGACAGGAGTCCTCCGGCCGTCACAAACCATCTCAATTCGTTGGCGAGTGTCGCCCTAGCATTGGAGGCCTTCGCCATCGCGTCAAGTCACAAACAAAAAATAACAAAAGGTAAATAAAAAACAACAAAATCAAGCAACTACACGAAGAACCGCGGTAGGTATGAGAATGGCACAAACCCGAAACGCACGGTACAAACCGCAAACAAATACAAAAAAGGTTACAAATATTCTTATACAAACAAACTAAGAAAAATCTAATAATTTTTACAAACAATTAATTATTTTTTTACAAACGAACAAATAGAGGGTAGATAAACTACGCTCTGCTACCAGAAAATGTGCAGAGCAACTACGCTCTGCTGCCAGAAAATGTGGCAGAGAGAATCCGGACAAACGAAGCGGCGGGAAGAATTCTGTACCGGAACTTCACCGGGAAAAAACCACCGGTAAAAATAAGTACCGGGAAAAAATCTCCACGCGGCACCACGCTTGCCCGACTAAAATCTAACTTAAGCTATACGCAGTCTGCTACCACCGTAGCTTATGAAGGGAGCTACAGGGCCCTATATGATAACCTAACCTATAAATTAACTAGAATTGAACACTTACCAAACTAAATCTTCTTTCTCTTCGGATCCAAACTTGAGTGTCTTCGGGAAGGGGGAATTCCTAATTACCCTACCTAACCCTTGAGATCTCAATTCCCCATAACAACTAAATAGATTTCTTCCCGTAGTTTCACTCGGGAACAGCCAGATGTGAACAGCCAGCCAAGTTTCACCTCTCACAAGAAAAAGTCACAATAACAGAGTTTTTCACAAACACAAATTCAATAGTGATTTAACAAACAGGAAATTCACAATTATCACTCAAACTAAACAACAAGCAAAAGACGCGAGACCGCTCCGCGTATTAAAATCAAACCGATATCGCCCTGGAACAATGCAATGGCCGACTACACGCGCGACGCCATTCACGCTAGCAGTGTGAGAACCCCAAAAACGCCTGGCGGCGATAACAGGAAACGACTGCGTTTAGTTTTACCCAATATATTACAAACACCACCACCAATTCCACCGCCTCCAACGCGCAAGTGGAGAAGTGAAAATTAGCGTGCGCGGAGTAGCCGTGTGACGATGCGTGGAACACTAACCGTCACGATTGCTTCGAGTGCCTCGACTCTGGTCTCTGTCTGCCCCGTAAGGGATAGAGACGTGACACTGTATCTACCTGAGCCAGCAGCAGCAGCGGCGCCACGCCGTCGCAGTGCGAGTGGAAGGCCTGCGCGGAGTAGCCGTGTGACGACGCGTGGAACACTAACCGTCACGATTGCTTCGAGTTCCTCGACTCTGGTCTCTGTCTGCCCCGTAAGGGATAGAGACGTGACACTGTATCTACCTGAGCCAGCAGCAGCAGCGGCGCCACGCCGTCGCAGTGCGAGTGGAAGGCCTGCGCTGAGTAGCCGTGTGACGACGCGTGGAACACTAACCATCACGATTGCTTCGAGTGCCTCGACTCTTGTCTCTGTCTGCCCCGTAAGGGATAGAGACGTGACACTGTATCTACCTGAGCCAGCAGCAGCAGCGGCGCCACGCCGTCGCAGTGCGAGTGGAAGGCCTGCGCTGAGTAGCCGTGTGACGACGCGTGGAACACTAACCGTCACGATTGCTTCGAGTGCCTCGACTCTTGTCTCTGTCTGCCCCGTAAGGGATAGAGACGTGACACTGTATCTACCTGAGCCAGCAGCAGCAGCGGCGCCACGCCGTCGCAGTGCGAGTGGAAGGCCTGCGCGGAGTAGCCGTGTGACGACGCGTGGAACACTAACCATCACGATTGCTTCGAGTGCCTCGACTCTTGTCTCTGTCTGCCCCGTAAGGGATAGAGACGTGACACTGTATCTACCTGAGCCAGCAGCAGCAGCGGCGCCACGCCGTCGCAGTGCGAGTGGAAGGCCTGCGCGGAGTAGCCGTGTGACGACGCGTGGAACACTAACCGTCACGATTGCTTCGAGTGCCTCGACTCTTGTCTCTGTCTGCCCCGTAAGGGATAGAGACGTGACACTGTATCTACCTGAGCCAGCAGCAGCAGCGGCGCCACGCCGTCGCAGTGCGAGTGGAAGGCCTGCGCGGAGTAGCCGTGTGACGACGCGTGGAACACTAACCGTCACGATTGCTTCGAGTGCCTCGACTCTTGTCTCTGTCTGCCCCGTAAGGGATAGAGACGTGACACTGTATCTACCTGAGCCAGCAGCAGCAGCGGCGCCACGCCGTCGCAGTGCGAGTGGAAGGCCTGCGCGGAGTAGCCGTGTGACGACGCGTGGAACACTAACCGTCACGATTGCTTCGAGTGCCTCGACTCTTGTCTCTGTCTGCCCCGTAAGGGATAGAGACGTGACACTGTATCTACCTGAGCCAGCAGCAGCAGCGGCGCCACGCCGTCGCAGTGCGAGTGGAAGGCCTGCGCGGAGTAGCCGTGTGACGACGCGTGGAACACTAACCGTCACGATTGCTTCGAGTGCCTCGACTCTTGTCTCTGTCTGCCCCGTAAGGGATAGAGACGTGACACTGTATCTACCTGAGCCAGCAGCAGCAGCGGCGCCACGCCGTCGCAGTGCGAGTGGAAGGCCTGCGCGGAGTAGCCGTGTGACGACGCGTGGAACACTAACCGTCACGATTGCTTCGAGTGCCTCGACTCTTGTCTCTGTCTGCCCCGTAAGGGATAGAGACGTGACACTGTATCTACCTGAGCCAGCAGCAGCAGCGGCGCCACGCCGTCGCAGTGCGAGTGGAAGGCCTGCGCGGAGTAGCCGTGTGACGACGCGTGGAACACTAACCGTCACGATTGCTTCGAGTGCCTCGACTCTTGTCTCTGTCTGCCCCGTAAGGGATAGAGACGTGACACTGTATCTACCTGAGCCAGCAGCAGCAGCGGCGCCACGCCGTCGCAGTGCGAGTGGAAGGCCTGCGCGGAGTAGCCGTGTGACGACGCGTGGAACACTAACCGTCACGATTGCTTCGAGTGCCTCGACTCTTGTCTCTGTCTGCCCCGTAAGGGATAGAGACGTGACACTGTATCTACCTGAGCCAGCAGCAGCAGCGGCGCCACGCCGTCGCAGTGCGAGTGGAAGGCCTGCGCGGAGTAGCCGTGTGACGACGCGTGGAACACTAACCGTCACGATTGCTTCGAGTGCCTCGACTCTTGTCTCTGTCTGCCCCGTAAGGGATAGAGACGTGACACTGTATCTACCTGAGCCAGCAGCAGCAGCGGCGCCACGCCGTCGCAGTGCGAGTGGAAGGCCTGCGCGGAGTAGCCGTGTGACGACGCGTGGAACACTAACCATCACGATTGCTTCGAGTGCCTCGACTCTTGTCTCTGTCTGCCCCGTAAGGGATAGAGACGTGACACTGTATCTACCTGAGCCAGCAGCAGCAGCGGCGCCACGCCGTCGCAGTGCGAGTGGAAGGCCTGCGCGGAGTAGCCGTGTGACGACGCGTGGAACACTAACCGTCACGATTGCTTCGAGTGCCTCGACTCTTGTCTCTGTCTGCCCCGTAAGGGATAGAGACGTGACACTGTATCTACCTGAGCCAGCAGCAGCAGCGGCGCCACGCCGTCGCAGTGCGAGTGGAAGGCCTGCGCGGAGTAGCCGTGTGACGACGCGTGGAACACTAACCGTCACGATTGCTTCGAGTGCCTCGACTCTTGTCTCTGTCAGCCCCGTAAGGGATAGAGACGTGACACTGTATCTACCTGAGCCAGCAGCAGCAGCGGCGCCACGCCGTCGCAGTGCGAGTGGAAGGCCTGCGCTGAGTAGCCGTGTGACGACGCGTGGAACACTAACCATCACGATTGCTTCGAGTGCCTCGACTCTTGTCTCTGTCTGCCCCGTAAGGGATAGAGACGTGACACTGTATCTACCTGAGCCAGCAACAGCAGCGGCGCCACGCCGTCGCAGTGCGAGTGGAAGGCCTGCGCGGAGTAGCCGTGTGACGACGCGTGGAACACTAACCGTCACGATTGCTTCGAGTGCCTCGACTCTTGTCTCTGTCTGCCCCGTAAGGGATAGAGACGTGACACTGTATCTACCTGAGCCAGCAGCAGCAGCGGCGCCACGCCGTCGCAGTGCGAGTGGAAGGCCTGCGCGGAGTAGCCGTGTGACGACGCGTGGAACACTAACCGTCACGATTGCTTCGAGTGCCTCGACTCTTGTCTCTGTCTGCCCCGTAAGGGATAGAGACGTGACACTGTATCTACCTGAGCCAGCAGCAGCAGCGGCGCCACGCCGTCGCAGTGCGAGTGGAAGGCCTGCGCGGAGTAGCCGTGTGACGACGCGTGGAACACTAACCGTCACGATTGCTTCGAGTGCCTCGACTCTTGTCTCTGTCTGCCCCGTAAGGGATAGAGACGTGACACTGTATCTACCTGAGCCAGCAGCAGCAGCGGCGCCACGCCGTCGCAGTGCGAGTGGAAGGCCTGCGCGGAGTAGCCGTGTGACGACGCGTGGAACACTAACCGTCACGATTGCTTCGAGTGCCTCGACTCTTGTCTCTGTCTGCCCCGTAAGGGATAGAGACGTGACACTGTATCTACCTGAGCCAGCAGCAGCAGCGGCGCCACGCCGTCGCAGTGCGAGTGGAAGGCCTGCGCGGAGTAGCCGTGTGACGACGCGTGGAACACTAACCGTCACGATTGCTTCGAGTGCCTCGACTCTTGTCTCTGTCTGCCCCGTAAGGGATAGAGACGTGACACTGTATCTACCTGAGCCAGCAGCAGCAGCGGCGCCACGCCGTCGCAGTGCGAGTGGAAGGCCTGCGCGGAGTAGCCGTGTGACGACGCGTGGAACACTAACCGTCACGATTGCTTCGAGTGCCTCGACTCTTGTCTCTGTCTGCCCCGTAAGGGATAGAGACGTGACACTGTATCTACCTGAGCCAGCAGCAGCAGCGGCGCCACGCCGTCGCAGTGCGAGTGGAAGGCCTGCGCGGAGTAGCCGTGTGACGACGCGTGGAACACTAACCGTCACGATTGCTTCGAGTGCCTCGACTCTTGTCTCTGTCTGCCCCGTAAGGGATAGAGACGTGACACTGTATCTACCTGAGCCAGCAGCAGCAGCGGCGCCACGCCGTCGCAGTGCGAGTGGAAGGCCTGCGCGGAGTAGCCGTGTGACGACGCGTGGAACACTAACCGTCACGATTGCTTCGAGTGCCTCGACTCTTGTCTCTGTCTGCCCCGTAAGGGATAGAGACGTGACACTGTATCTACCTGAGCCAGCAGCAGCAGCGGCGCCACGCCGTCGCAGTGCGAGTGGAAGGCCTGCGCGGAGTAGCCGTGTGACGACGCGTGGAACACTAACCATCACGATTGCTTCGAGTGCCTCGACTCTTGTCTCTGTCTGCCCCGTAAGGGATAGAGACGTGACACTGTATCTACCTGAGCCAGCAACAGCAGCGGCGCCACGCCGTCGCAGTGCGAGTGGAAGGCCTGCGCGGAGTAGCCGTGTGACGACGCGTGGAACACTAACCATCACGATTGCTTCGAGTGCCTCGACTCTTGTCTCTGTCTGCCCCGTAAGGGATAGAGACGTGACACTGTATCTACCTGAGCCAGCAGCAGCAGCGGCGCCACGCCGTCGCAGTGCGAGTGGAAGGCCTGCGCGGAGTAGCCGTGTGACGACGCGTGGAACACTAACCGTCACGATTGCTTCGAGTGCCTCGACTCTTGTCTCTGTCTGCCCCGTAAGGGATAGAGACGTGACACTGTATCTACCTGAGCCAGCAGCAGCAGCGGCGCCACGCCGTCGCAGTGCGAGTGGAAGGCCTGCGCGGAGTAGCCGTGTGACGACGCGTGGAACACTAACCGTCACGATTGCTTCGAGTGCCTCGACTCTTGTCTCTGTCTGCCCCGTAAGGGATAGAGACGTGACACTGTATCTACCTGAGCCAGCAGCAGCAGCGGCGCCACGCCGTCGCAGTGCGAGTGGAAGGCCTGCGCGGAGTAGCCGTGTGACGACGCGTGGAACACTAACCGTCACGATTGCTTCGAGTGCCTCGACTCTTGTCTCTGTCTGCCCCGTAAGGGATAGAGACGTGACACTGTATCTACCTGAGCCAGCAGCAGCAGCGGCGCCACGCCGTCGCAGTGCGAGTGGAAGGCCTGCGCGGAGTAGCCGTGTGACGACGCGTGGAACACTAACCGTCACGATTGCTTCGAGTGCCTCGACTCTTGTCTCTGTCTGCCCCGTAAGGGATAGAGACGTGACACTGTATCTACCTGAGCCAGCAGCAGCAGCGGCGCCACGCCGTCGCAGTGCGAGTGGAAGGCCTGCGCGGAGTAGCCGTGTGACGACGCGTGGAACACTAACCGTCACGATTGCTTCGAGTGCCTCGACTCTTGTCTCTGTCTGCCCCGTAAGGGATAGAGACGTGACACTGTATCTACCTGAGCCAGCAGCAGCAGCGGCGCCACGCCGTCGCAGTGCGAGTGGAAGGCCTGCGCGGAGTAGCCGTGTGACGACGCGTGGAACACTAACCGTCACGATTGCTTCGAGTGCCTCGACTCTTGTCTCTGTCTGCCCCGTAAGGGATAGAGACGTGACACTGTATCTACCTGAGCCAGCAGCAGCAGCGGCGCCACGCCGTCGCAGTGCGAGTGGAAGGCCTGCGCGGAGTAGCCGTGTGACGACGCGTGGAACACTAACCGTCACGATTGCTTCGAGTGCCTCGACTCTGGTCTCTGTCTGCCCCGTAAGGGATAGAGACGTGACACTGTATCTACCTGAGCCAGCAGCAGCAGCGGCGCCACGCCGTCGCAGTGCGAGTGGAAGGCCTGCGCGGAGTAGCCGTGTGACGACGCGTGGAACACTAACCGTCACGATTGCTTCGAGTGCCTCGACTCTGGTCTCTGTCTGCCCCGTAAGGGATAGAGACGTGACACAGTATCTACCTGAGCCAGCAGCAGCAGCGGCGCCACGCCGTCGCAGTGCGAGTGGAAGGCCTGCGCGGAGTAGCCGTGTGACGACGCGCGGAATACCAGCTGCCACGACTGCTTCGATGATCCACACCTGTAATAGTTGTATTAAAGAAATCGAGATCTCTTCTAAGCACACACATTTTTTAAATACAAATTTGCAAAATGCGACGCGCTAAATTCAATGAAACGTAAACTGTTAGACATACCAGTTGTTGATGATAGCCTGGAAAGCGCTCTTGTCTTGCTGGAGGATTAAGCTGCCCGCGAACATGTTTACTGCCAGTCTGAAATAAATATATATACATACGTGAATAGCAATAGTAAAAACTGAAAAAGAGGCGAAAAGTCACAGCTGCAAAGTCACCGGTATGTTTAGTGAGCTGCTATAGCCTTATCTGGGTTAGATTCCCAGTGTGGGCAAAAATTAGTATTTGTTTTCACAGATTGTCTCGAGACCCGTAACTGGCGAGCATGTATGAAGAGAGTTATAGATAAGGGTAGATGAAGCGAGAGAGATCTGTACGGATCGTAGCAAGTGGAAATCGCTAGTCTCTCCCCTACGGGGAAAAGGCGTGATAATCCGAATAGTGTCGAATGGAGGAGGCCTACATAAATGGCTATAAATAAGGGCCGATGATGATGAATATGTAAGTATGTGTGCGATAGTCGTGTGTGCTAATTACCTGGGCGTGGTGCGCTTGTCGTGGTCGTGTCGCGGCGGCGCGGGCGGCGCGGCGTGCAGCGCGGCGCGCCGGTAGCGCTCCAGCGACAGCTCCATGGGCACGGCGCCCGTCGGCTCCACCTCCTCACACTCAGATGAGAGGGAGAGAGAGAGTGTAGTCACCTGGGCGTGGTGCGCTTGTCGTGGTCGTGTCGCGGCGGCGCGGGCGGCGCGGCGTGCAGCGCGGCGCGCCGGTAGCGCTCCAGCGACAGCTCCATGGGCACGGCGCCCGTCGGCTCCACCTCCTCACACTCAGATGAGAGGGAGAGAGAGAGTGTAGTCACCTGGGCGTGGTGCGCTTGTCGTGGTCGTGTCGCGGCGGCGCGGGCGGCGCGGCGTGCAGCGCGGCGCGCCGGTAGCGCTCCAGCGACAGCTCCATGGGCACGGCGCCCGTCGGCTCCACCTCCTCACACTCAGATGAGAGGGAGAGAGAGAGTGTAGTCACCTGGGCGTGGTGCGCTTGTCGTGGTCGTGTCGCGGCGGCGCGGGCGGCGCGGCGTGCAGCGCGGCGCGCCGGTAGCGCTCCAGCGACAGCTCCATGGGCACGGCGCCCGTCGGCTCCACCTCCTCACACTCAGATGAGAGGGAGAGAGAGAGTGTAGTCACCTGGGCGTGGTGCGCTTGTCGTGGTCGTGTCGCGGCGGCGCGGGCGGCGCGGCGTGCAGCGCGGCGCGCCGGTAGCGCTCCAGCGACAGCTCCATGGGCACGGCGCCCGTCGGCTCCACCTCCTCACACTCAGATGAGAGGGAGAGAGAGAGTGTAGTCACCTGGGCGTGGTGCGCTTGTCGTGGTCGTGTCGCGGCGGCGCGGGCGGCGCGGCGTGCAGCGCGGCGCGCCGGTAGCGCTCCAGCGACAGCTCCATGGGCACGGCGCCCGTCGGCTCCACCTCCTCACACTCAGATGAGAGGGAGAGAGAGAGTGTAGTCACCTGGGCGTGGTGCGCTTGTCGTGGTCGTGTCGCGGCGGCGCGGGCGGCGCGGCGTGCAGCGCGGCGCGCCGGTAGCGCTCCAGCGACAGCTCCATGGGCACGGCGCCCGTCGGCTCCACCTCCTCACACTCAGATGAGAGAGAGAGAGTGTAGTCACCTGGGCGTGGTGCGCTTGTCGTGGTCGTGTCGCGGCGGCGCGGGCGGCGCGGCGTGCAGCGCGGCGCGCCGGTAGCGCTCCAGCGACAGCTCCATGGGCACGGCGCCCGTCGGCTCCACCTCCTCACACTCAGATGAGAGGGAGAGAGAGAGTGTAGTCACCTGGGCGTGGTGCGCTTGTCGTGGTCGTGTCGCGGCGGCGCGGGCGGCGCGGCGTGCAGCGCGGCGCGCCGGTAGCGCTCCAGCGACAGCTCCATGGGCACGGCGCCCGTCGGCTCCACCTCCTCACACTCAGATGAGAGGGAGAGAGAGAGTGTAGTCACCTGGGCGTGGTGCGCTTGTCGTGGTCGTGTCGCGGCGGCGCGGGCGGCGCGGCGTGCAGCGCGGCGCGCCGGTAGCGCTCCAGCGACAGCTCCATGGGCACGGCGCCCGTCGGCTCCACCTCCTCACACTCAGATGAGAGGAGAGAGAGAGTGTAGTCACCTGGGCGTGGTGCGCTTGTCGTGGTCGTGTCGCGGCGGCGCGGGCGGCGCGGCGTGCAGCGCGGCGCGCCGGTAGCGCTCCAGCGACAGCTCCATGGGCACGGCGCCCGTCGGCTCCACCTCCTCACACTCAGATGAGAGGGAGAGAGAGAGTGTAGTCACCTGGGCGTGGTTCGCTTGTCGTGGTCGTGTCGCGGCGGCGCGGGCGGCGCGGCGTGCAGCGCGGCGCGCCGGTAGCGCTCCAGCGACAGCTCCATGGGCACGGCGCCCGTCGGCTCCACCTCCTCACACTCAGATGAGAGGAGAGAGAGAGAGTGTAGTCACCTGGGCGTGGTTCGCTTGTCGTGGTCGTGTCGCGGCGGCGCGGGCGGCGCGGCGTGCAGCGCGGCGCGCCGGTAGCGCTCCAGCGACAGCTCCATGGGCACGGCGCCCGTCGGCTCCACCTCCTCACACTCAGATGAGAGGGAGAGAGAGAGTGTAGTCACCTGGGCGTGGTGCGCTTGTCGTGGTCGTGTCGCGGCGGCGCGGGCGGCGCGGCGTGCAGCGCGGCGCGCCGGTAGCGCTCCAGCGACAGCTCCATGGGCACGGCGCCCGTCGGCTCCACCTCCTCACACTCAGATGAGAGGAGAGAGAGAGTGTAGTCACCTGGGCGTGGTGCGCTTGTCGTGGTCGTGTCGCGGCGGCGCGGGCGGCGCGGCGTGCAGCGCGGCGCGCCGGTAGCGCTCCAGCGACAGCTCCATGGGCACGGCGCCCGTCGGCTCCACCTCCTCACACTCAGATGAGAGGAGAGAGAGAGAGTGTAGTCACCTGGGCGTGGTGCGCTTGTCGTGGTCGTGTCGCGGCGGCGCGGGCGGCGCGGCGTGCAGCGCGGCGCGCCGGTAGCGCTCCAGCGACAGCTCCATGGGCACGGCGCCCGTCGGCTCCACCTCCTCACACTCAGATGAGAGGGAGAGAGAGAGTGTAGTCACCTGGGCGTGGTGCGCTTGTCGTGGTCGTGTCGCGGCGGCGCGGGCGGCGCGGCGTGCAGCGCGGCGCGCCGGTAGCGCTCCAGCGACAGCTCCATGGGCACGGCGCCCGTCGGCTCCACCTCCTCACACTCAGATGAGAGGGAGAGAGAGAGTGTAGTCACCTGGGCGTGGTGCGCTTGTCGTGGTCGTGTCGCGGCGGCGCGGGCGGCGCGGCGTGCAGCGCGGCGCGCCGGTAGCGCTCCAGCGACAGCTCCATGGGCACGGCGCCCGTCGGCTCCACCTCCTCACACTCAGATGAGAGGGAGAGAGAGAGTGTAGTCACCTGGGCGTGGTTCGCTTGTCGTGGTCGTGTCGCGGCGGCGCGGGCGGCGCGGCGTGCAGCGCGGCGCGCCGGTAGCGCTCCAGCGACAGCTCCATGGGCACGGCGCCCGTCGGCTCCACCTCCTCACACTCAGATGAGAGGGAGAGAGAGAGTGTAGTCACCTGGGCGTGGTTCGCTTGTCGTGGTCGTGTCGCGGCGGCGCGGGCGGCGCGGCGTGCAGCGCGGCGCGCCGGTAGCGCTCCAGCGACAGCTCCATGGGCACGGCGCCCGTCGGCTCCACCTCCTCCGCGAACACTGCGCTGTCTGAGAACCAAGTGTATAACCTGACGATCACTTGACGACAGAAGGGACAATAACAGATATTTGTAGGGAGTCATGACAGGTGTGCCGGGGAAGAGCCACAGAGCAAGCCCGGTGCAGACCTCTCCCGAAATTCGGCTCATATAACCGGAAGATAGTTAGAGCCGTAGGAAGGAGGTGGGAATAAGACCTCAAAAAATAAGAGGTTCTTAAATCATTGAAATCTTATTTCTCTCTCATATATATATACAGAATAATTATATCAACAAAGCTTAAGAGTTGTTTGTTTGAGAGCCTACTATTACTAGTCTCTGGATCAGGCCCTGGCCTAAAAGTGTTCCTTTACATGAACCACAGATATGACGACAAATTAAAATCAACATCAACTGTATTTAAGAAACTTTTTGTCCGTTAATATGGCAACTCTAAAAATATTCATACAGATATGATATAAACTGACCAATGAGCAATAATCGCACATGCTGCATCAGCGGAGACAGATGATGGCAGACCCGGCACGCCTCCTCCTCGGTCCAGTGCGGGGTCGGCTGAGTGACTCCAGCCCGCTGCTTAGCCCATGCTAGCGCACAACGCCACACCTCCTCTTCTTCAAGGCAGAGCTAAATTGATTGATAACAATCACATATTATTACATGCAAAAAAACTACATCTACGCTTTTTAAATAAAAGAAGAATAGATATAGTCTGCACCACTGAAGGATTTAATACCCGCTTTGCAAAGATTCTTTTGTTTCTTGGGTGCTTACCTGTATAATAAGGCCAACAAATTAAATAATATTTATTCATTGGCCAGAAACCCCTGTAAAAAAGCACTTACTAAATGGCTCTTAACGCTTGACTATGACGCTACAGAAGATCTTCTAAATATTATAATTTAACTATCTGCGCCTCGGGGCTCAGTTCCCGTAAAAAAAATATGGAATCTCAGTGCTCCTAACTTTAACTAATCTCAGTGCTTTATATGCGAATTTCAAATGCGAAATTTAGCAAGCTTGGATCATTAGATAAAGCGTAATGAGGAAACAAACAAACTCACCTTTGCCCTATACTCTAGTTGGGATCATGTCCCACATTCACACTGACTCGACAAGATACTTCACATATTACATACATTTAAACACACCAAATACACAATTAAACAACACAACGCGCTTAACTATGCCTGGTTTTGTTTTAGTAATTATTTTTATCTTAGGTACCTAGTTACCATTCTTATTTTGCTATTTTTTTTAGTTCTTTATTGTTTTATTTCCTACATCTTTCCATGTAAATCCTTATAATCCTGTCATTATTGTATTGTATGTTCTGTTCTATAAAGGTGAGAGGGAGCCTGGTGACTTGTAATACAGGAGGTGTACACCTACCTAGCTCAAGCACCAGTTCTCTCCACTAAAAAGGTTCACAACATCCTCTTTTGTACAATTACTGTAATTTTTTATATGTGAAGAGAAAATAAACGATTTTATTATTATTATTTATTACATCTGGCCTTAAGGAACAGGGCTGTGGTGCCTGAAAGGCCATAGCTACTGGTGGTCACAACCCTCAGTCATGAGGATACAACTAAGAATATTATTTCTGTACAAACTTTGGTTGATGGAAATATTCCTTATATTGGAACAGAAGTAATTAAAGAATTCCATTACCTAATCATTTGTATCCTACTAATATAATAAATGTGTTTTGTTTTTCATACCAAAATGAAAGCAGCTTTAGATGGGGAGAATAAAACCTAAAATAGCATACAGGGTATCCCAAAAATCCCATGTGATTGAAACCCCTTTTTTCTTTAACTGTACATATGATGAACAAAATTACCTACAAGAGCTTACAAGAGACAAAACTATAATATGTAGAGATAAGTACTAACAAAATCTGATGAGATGAGCTTGATGAGTGCTTCTTTTGGCAGATTCAGAAAAGCGTTGGATTTGACACAATCTGCTGCATTGTCTCCGATGAAAGCTATGCAGCGCTCCATGAATGATGAGGCACTTTTGCCACCTGCAATAATTGGCTGTTCATATACATGTATAAGGAATAATAAGAAATAAGTTTTAAAATAGGAAATAGAATTTATTTACCTTTTTGATGTATGGTGAGAAAAATATGACAAGTAGATATTTAGGAAGACTTCCA
>CM031592.1:19071250-19088623 GCA_018467065.1 Ephestia elutella | reverse complement strand
CAGCTGTCAAATTGTTTTCAATTATTGGTCACTAACGATCTCAATAGAATCACATTTAGCATATGTACATATTCCCAACCAGTTACGAGATTTGTGACTTATGTATATCTGTGCCCACACTTATTTATACTTATCGCTACGAGAGTTAAGAATGTTTGTCCAAACCCTATTGTTAAAGTAAGCACAGTATACACAGTATTTAATCAGTATTATGTAACTTTATGTTTTTATTTATTAAGGTACACCAACAGTGTTTACATACTACATACACGAAACAATAATCCTTATTACTAAGTTCTAATGTAAACACCAATGACAGGTATACCAGATATTGAAAAACTTTGAATTTAATAACTATTATCTACCTACCTTACATAATTACGCGTCGCATTATTCCAATGCAGACGCTAATCATTAGTGCAGTAAGTAGATACACACTTTATCTGCACATACTAAACATCATTCAGTCGGAAGTTTATGTTATTATTTATTTATAATTCACGCACGCGTTCACTTTCCCTTATGTTTATAATTTTTTTTTTATATGATTAAAATAACTCACGGTTCGTTCACCTCGTCGCCATTTATGTAGTGTACCTCATACGGCTATGTTGTTTTCTCCCGCCTCCGCACGCAATGCAAGCATCACGACCGACTAACTGATGTTCCACTGCTACATTAACTAACCTTCACACACACATAATACAGATAGTTTACTCAGCAGTGGTCCGCACACCTCGACGTATCCGAGCATAATACCGCCGGGTGTGCAACGGCCCATTTTATAAGGAAGTAGTGGGGAGGCTGACATAACGTCACTTTGACGTAATGTCACTTTGACATGAACACTACATGTGTTACTGAAATTGGTTTAATATATTTATATAAATACATATCATTATTACAAACTAGCTTGTCAAACGCCCGCGAACTTCGGCCGCGCGTAATTTATTATCGTCAATTTCTCTGGGTTTTAAGCTGCGTATCAAGATGAAACCTAAGCCAGATTTTTGAGTTAGACCTTCTATAATACAACAGTGAAAACCGTGCATCAAATTTGGTCCAGTAGTTTTTGCATGATGCGCGTACAGACAGAAAGACAGACTAAAAATTGTAACAAAAAATGCGCTTTGACTTTTATCAGCCTTCAATTCAATTCAATTCAAAACATTTATTGCAACTTTCATTAAACTTCTCTTAAATAAGTAAATACTTGTTATCATTTCGGTACAATATGAACCCTGTCGGGTGCGCAATAGTAACAAGAGGGGGAGAGCGGCAAGCGGGTCTTTGATTTTATGTAACTATGCTATATGCTAATTATATATTTAAGTCATTCAATTTTCTTTATCTTTAAAAAGCCTTAAAAAAGACTTTTAGATATCGCTATGTACAGACACATACCAGGTTACAGTTTTTATTATACATATATATAATATGTATTGATTGATAATAATAAATACATTTATTTCAGACAAAGTCCATTTAAAGAGTAACAATTTGGCCTTATAAACTAGCTTTTGCCCGCGGATTCGCCCGCGGTGAATTTTCGACGGGAACAGTGCTTTTTCCCGGGATGATAGGTACCGTATGTCCTTCCCAGTACTCCTATGTGTATGCGATATTTCAGGAAGATTGGTTCAGTAGATAGAACGTGAAGAGGTAACAAACTCGCTTTCGCATTTATACAAACACTTTTCCACTTTTTTATTTACGCTTTTTCGGACGTTATTTTTTTTTATTTAGCTAATAGGTCCCACTGCTGGGCAAATGCCTCCCCCTTATTTCTCCAATTATCTATATTGCTCGCTAGCTGCTGCCACCGCCTATCAAAGGCCAACATTCACAAAACAAACAAAATAAAAGATGATAGCAGCTGCCCTAAGGACGCAAGCAGTGTATAAGATCCTACTTCATCCTTATCCAGCCAGCATTTGACCCATTCTAGAATTACATTCGCATTCAGGCGGATCCGTCGCTCAACCAACTACCATCGAACTAGAAAACATTAACCTGTATCTCGAGTGGCAGAGGGCATCGCCAAGGACCAGCCGAAATGGGTACAATGGAAAAATTATACCTAAATAGAAATGGTGGAAATGTATAAAGTACATGAATTCCATAATTCCCAAACTAGAGAAATCTGGATTTTGGGAATTTAAGTACAAGTTACAATTAATATATGCGATGTTAACTAAAGTGCACTTGCAACTATTACTACAAAAATAAGCTCTCCGCCGCCTTATGATAACAAAATATAATATTTTACGTGCAATAAAATATAGCTAGAAAGATAAATAAAAATATAATAGGTTATTATCAAGGAAGTTTGGTTATTATCTGTATTGGTGGTCATTATGTGTGGGTGAATGAATGAGCATTGGCGAGTCCCAGCGGTCTGCCCGCGCTCAGGATACCGTTATTTACCAGGTTAGGGCTCGTGCAGCGTGCCGGCGACTTCGCGCGACTTAGGTCGCACCGACTCGCGGCGACTTTCTGCTACTAAAAACAGTGCAGCGTGCGGGCGACTAGCGATTACTTGCGACCGATCGATAGCAATTTACAATAGTTAACTATTTGTGTTAGTACTGAACATAAGGCATAATGTTTGTCTTCGTAAATAAGCATATCATATAGTATATACAATTATTTACATTGGCAAAAAAATATCTATCTTGGGATTTTCTATGTTTTTGGTTCCAAAGTGCCGGGCGACTACGAACTGCATCTATTAAACCTTCTGCATCCATTATTATTATAAAATAGATATCAATTAAGTACTGCGCTGTGCAATCGCAAGCGACTGTGACGACTGGTCGCTGCAAGTCGCGCGACCTCTGGTCGCCAGTCGCGTGCACGCTGCACTCAGCCGTTTAGTTATACACGTTCAATCAAGTCGCCGCGAGTCGGTGCGACCAAAGTCGCGCCAAGTCGCCGGCACGCTGCACGAGCCCTTACCGTTTTTTTTCTTTCATTCCTATAATAACAGCTTGGAGGTGCTCCTTCAAGAATTTCGTCAAAGTGAAATAAAAACAAAACAACTTTTAATAGTTTTTATTTTATCATAAATATTTGATTACTTCATTTACTTTATTAAAAACATAATTTATTAACCATCACAACAATCAATATTATACCATCTGTCTAATCTCGTAAATTCGATCGTCTGACTTCATAACGAAACTGTCATTCGGACTATAAATGTAATAAAACTTTTTTCCAAAAAAAATGAACCGACTTCCATCATAAAACTTAAAATCATGAAATAACAATAAAGAAAAATGTATTAGCATTCTACCTACTGAATGAGGTGAAGTCGGTGCCAAGTGCAAGGAGTAAGGGTGTTATGTAATTGTTTAGCTAGGTATTTTATATATATATATCTCTCTCTCTCTCTCTCTCTCAGCCGAAAGACTTCCACTGCTGGACAAAGGCCTCCCCCAAGGATATATATACATGATTCTAATATTAACTTAGATTATTTAATATTCAATTTGGCACCGACTTCACCTCATTCAGTAGGTAGAATGCTAATACATTTTTCTTTATTGTTATTTCATGATTTTAAGTTTTATGATGGAAGTCGGTTCATTTTTTTTGGAAAAAGTTTTATTTTATCATTTTTAGTTTAATAAAAACTTTTCTTTCACTAGCCGAAAATAAAGAATTAAGAATTCGAAACTTTTTATGTCAGTTTGATTTGAAATGTCAGAACATGTCAAATTGTCTATTATTTTGGCACATAAATAGACCGAGATCCCGTGACGACCAAACCTTCCTTATTTTAAAAATGCTGAAAATTTCTCTGCGTGGTATATACGGGTAAAAAATATTAGCGACTAGGTATGAAGTTTGGATCTTAGTTGCTTATGCAGGTAATATGGATAGTAAGGATGATTTTTATAGGTAAAAAGCAACCTTGGGGCCTCCCAAAGTAATATAAAATTAAGCTTTTATAAAACAAATATAACTATAATTTAGTAAGGTTACAATATCTAGCAGGGGTTTATATCTGCCTGCACTAATTGCTTGGTAATGGATGGCGTGATTTCTAATATTATTAGGAAAATAAAATCTTTAAAAAACATTACTTTGAGGAAATTGAGTTACCGCTTTAAATGTTATTGCTACAAGTAATCTGCCCAAGTAATCATGCATCAACTTTTATAGTCGCTAATCGCTATTTCTATGTTGGGGACATACACAGAAAATCTTGAGTTTTAACAAAATAAGGAAGGGCATGCTATCGCGGGCTTTTGCTCTATAATGCAATGTTGGTATTTTTATATTTTGTTAGGTATTTTTAATATTACCGAACAGATTCTGATGTGTTTAAAATGGGACCAACTTGGGAATACACCATTACGAATAAAAAACCAATTTTGGAAATCAGTCCACAATTGCCGGAGAAATCGGCGAACATACATAAAAAACATACATACATCGAAACATATAACCTCCTCTTTTTTGGGAAGTCGGTTGAAAAGACCTTTATTGATGTAAATACATCTATTTGTGCGGCTTGGCAGTAATATCAACTTGGATACCGTGACGGAAAATGGTGTGGTCATCGTGCCATCGATGTTCTGATGTTTTTACATCTGCCGTGAGTCCCATGACGGCAAACTTTTTTTACATGTTTCTTTTTTCTTAATAATAAAAAAAATACATACTGTTTAAACTATAAGACTAGGCACACAGTGAAAGGAGTCCCACTGGAGTCTCAATTCGAAGAACCACTGACGGAATTTACAAGTTCTGTGAAACAAACATATTCTCATTCATAAAACAATCTTATTAGGTATTAAAAAATAAAAAACACGACTGACAACTCCACATTATGTCACTCGGGAGGAAATGCAAGGAATCTAAAAATACCTCTCGCATCAAAATCTGTTAAGACATTTATAGGCTGGTAGAATTAAAATTCAATTCGAACTTATTTTAAATGCCTTCGTTAGTAGCCTAACATGGCAATCCTAGTGTTTCCTCCAAAAAGTTGTGATTGGGGCACAGGTGGAAATTGCACCTACAAAAAGGGTTGTGTAAGGTATTGTTGCGGTTTTACTATTATATCTCGAAAAAGACCCACAATTTCGAAAACATAGCCCTATTAAAAGTTTAAGAGCATTAAATTCTGCGTCTTATGGGAATAAATACATAAATTTTAGATCACCCAGTCCCATACTAGTGCTCATCGAAATTGAACAAAATCCACAGATATTTTAAATGCGAAAGTTTAGACACGTGCGAGGATGTATGTTTGATTTTCAACTACGCAAAATCTACTGGACGGATTTCGATGAAATTTGATACACTACTACTAGAAAAATACAGGATATAGCACATAGGGTACTCTTTAACCCGGAAATTCCTTCGGAAGTAGGGCGCAGCTAATATAGCATTTTTAATAGGTATGGAAAATTTGCTAAACCCCGGGGCTCACTTTGGGAATATCGTGGATAAAAATTGTATGTGAATTTTTCAAGACTTGCCTCTATTTGCGTGCCAGATTTCCTTAAGATCTGTCCAGTAGACTGGATTGAGTAACAAAAATTGCAAAAGTTTGTATGGGAACTCTTATAATTTATGATAATATATACTAGATGCGCTCCCGAGGCTTCTCAGCTCCCCGTGAGAATTTCAGAAAAAAAAGTAGACTGTCTCATTTTTAGGTTCAACTCTTCCCGGTGTAGCGTGTGATTGAGTAACAAACATAAGCATCCGACAAGGCATTTATACTAGGTGGCGCCCGGGCTTCAATCTCGTGCACAATTTCTAAATAAAAAGAAGCCTATATACTTTTAAGGTTTTACTCTACTCGTATATCAAATTTTATCGAAATCCGTTCAGTGGTTTCCTATGCGTGATTGAAAATAATTGAAATTACTGAATTAGTTATAAAAATTTAAAATTTGTTCAACTCTTCGATGAGTAGTTTTATGGGAAAGCGGTTGTCCAAAAACATGTATTTACTCTCATTAAATGCACAATTTCATGCTCTACAGCTAAGATAAAGTTAAGATTATGTTATGAAATTCCATTTGTGCCTTTATAATATAGAATCATAAAACCGGCAGCAAACAACACCGCCACTTTTGACGGTACATTTTACACCCTGTGTCCTTAGAAGAAGAAACTTACATATATAAAAAACAACATTTCTTTTTTGGTTAGTTGTGTAAAAATAACGAATGTTTTGTCGATGGACGTGCGTCTGTTAGTTTGTGAGGGTGTTTCACGCAAAATCTACTGTACGGATTTTGATGAAATTTGGTATACGGGTAGAAAAATACCGGGAATAGCACATAATAAATTACAAAAATAATGTACAAATGGTGGACTTAACGCCATATGGCTTTCTCTACCAGTCAACCATCCGACCAAATAGAGAGTATCCTAACTAATATTATAAATGCGAAAGAGCGTTTGTTACCTCTTCACGCTTTAACTACTGAACCAATCTTCCTGAAATTTCGCATACACATAGTTAGAAGTACTGAGAAGGACATAGGTACCTTTTATCCCAGGTAAGCACTGTTCCCGTGGAAAATTGAAGCCGCGGGCAAAAGCAACTACTCTATAAACTCTAGTACTCACTTTCAACAATAGCTTTGAGCGCTACAACAGCGGGGGAGTTGGGTAATTCCGTCAAGAAGTCCTGTCCAGCACCGCAGCAGCGCGCCAGGATGGGGTCGAGGGGCAGACTCCCTCAGCAGTGGGACAGCGAGGTCCGGAACACCATCTGCGGGGCGCCGCCCGTCGTCGCCGGGAATATTTCGCTGCGGGTCTCCGAAAAAAAGGTTTTTTACACGACTGACCAAAAAAGGAGTGTTATGTTTTCAGGGTTCATATACATACATACATATTATCACGCCTTTTTCCCGTGGGGGTAGGCAGAGACTAGCGATTTCCACTTGCTACGATCTTTACAGATCTCTCTTGCTTCCTCTACACACATCACTATCTTCATACATGCTCTCTCTCTTCCTTTTCTCTCCATGTATGTATGTAAGTTTCTTTATTCCACCATAAGTCCCAGGAACGGCGTAACAGATTTTGATGTTGGAGGTATTTTTAGATTCCTTGCATTCCTCCGAGTGACATCCATACTAATATTATAAATGCGAAAGTTTGGATGTGAGTTTGTGAATTTGTGAGTTTGTGAGGATGTTTGTTACTCAATCACGCAAAATCTACTTGACGGATTTCGATGAAATTTGGTACAGAGGTAGATAATGACCTGGAATAGCACATAGGCTACTTTTTATCCCGGGAAAAAGCACTGTTCCCGTGGGAAATTCACGCGGGCGAAGCCGCGGGCAATAGCTAGTATGTGATAAATAGCAGACCAAAAAAATAAAATTTGATCAATCTTATCGAGTGGGGTATCAAATTGAAGGGCTTTAAAAAGCGATTTAAAAAATGTATATAATGTTTGTATGTAGTTTTTGAGTAAAAACTTGTCAGTCGTGTTTTTTATTTTTAATAATTAGTTTGTCACCTACGAAAGATTGAGATATACGTATGAATTAAATGCATGACAAAAAAATTATGGCCAGTGTAAAGTAATCTATTAGACCCTTCGTACACAGAGACGCTGAGTGTTCGATACTAAAGTTCCACCAATCAATGCGTGGCTGGGACCGAGAGAGATACCGGATGCTGATCTCCAAGCTTCATTTTAAAGATGGCACCTCATTCTCTTTTATCGAGTGTGTTATTACTAATACACTTGATAAAACCTCTAGGTGTCAGGTCAGGTCTTATTCAAGCCGCCTTAAGGCATCTGGACATGACTTTTACGTGACTAATGCTACTCAGTGGCAGTAGCCGTATACACACTAGTAAACTAAACAGTCAGCCAATGTGCAGGTTTCCTCACGATGTTTTCCTTCACCGGGCGCAAGTAGTGGTCGATGAAAAATACTAAACTAAAAGTCAGATTGGTATACAAACTTATGTGGCACAGGTAGGATTCGAACCCGGGTCCCATTCGACCTCAGGCAGGTGTCATTACCACTCGACCACCACCACTTGATGATGAATTCATACTCATTATGGCTTCTAGCAGACGTCTAACAAAGCCACCTCTTGGTGAGTGGAAATTCACGCGGAGCAAGCTAGTCTTTTCATTATAACTCACATTGCAGTTGGGAGCACATGAACAACGACATATTCTCGACGACCCCCAGCACTGGGACCCCCACTTTGGTGACAGAAGCCGAGTTCCTTGCGGACGTCCAGCAAGGCCACCTCTTGCGGGGTGGTCACCACGATCATGCCTGTCAGGGATCTGCTGAGGACAGGTACATTGCACTGAGGACAGGTGCTCATCTGAGGTACCTGGACAAAAAAAGAAAAAATACTGTCATGATATATTGGTAGGAAGCGAGTATCAAATGAGACAAACGACAACTCGAAATGGAGGAAATCAGACATACTGTGCTGACCTCAATACAAAGTGGGGAAAAGGTCAAGGAGAAGAAGACAGACATTTATACTAATATAATATAAATCTAGCGGCCTGCGGCTTCGCTCGTGTTAATTCCTTTCTTAGCGGATGCCCACGCGGTAACATCTATCTGCATGCCAAATTTTAGCCCGATCCGTTCAGTGGTTTGGGCTGTGCGTTGATAGACCTTTGAGTTATATATATGTCGGAATGGAAGCACACATCACAACATCAGAACTATCAGATAATCATGGGTTCAGGGCGGCCGAGCTCAGATATCGATGACCAGAGCGGTAAACTCAACAGTACAGGTACTTTAACAACAGGTTCACGCGGAAACTCATGTGGGTACTAAACTCAGTTCAAATATTAACTGTCAGGATGAGGGTATTTCCAAAATAACATGCACAGCTCTTAATAGACAGGGTAAACAACTCCTATCTCAAGTTACAGCCCAAAGCATCTAGGGATTCATCGGATATTAACGGATTAAGAAATCATCTAGCACTAACCTCTCATTTAGTCCACATGTCACGGCTAGGGTCTGTGCCCTAACCTACCCACGGCATAGGATCGTGCCCCACCACGCACAGATCAATCCATTTCAACCAGTGAGTTCTACTGAATGGTCTTCCGTGCTAACTAGCCAAACACAGTTTAACTATCAAAACTGTCCAACAAGGTAGATCTCCAATGTCGCGCTGATAGATCACTACGTCAGTCACATCGTTAACACACTGAGTAACACGACAATAACACTATTCAATCACTGACTACATAGCTACAGAGAATTCAACACAACCGGGCTACATGTCCGTACCGCGCCATTAGGAAGACTGCCTCGCTTTAATGTCATATCGATCGCACGTAGATTTTATTACAAAGTGAGGGTAACTCAAAATGACATATTTCCGACGCGTACCGTCTACCGTCTTGAAAACTGTTTTTAAACCATTGATTAACTAACAAAATAAACCACAGTTAATTTAACTAATGTGATCGCTCCGACATATATATATATATATAGGGAAGCGGTGGTGGCCGAGTGGTAGAGCGCCCGCCTGGTGGCTGCCAAGGTCCTAGATTCGAATCCTGCTCCCTTCTACTTATGAGTTTGTATACCAATCTGACTCATGTACCTATGTTAGTTTCATCCATATAATTCAATGGTTTCATCGATCACCACTTTCTTCCGGTGAAGGGAAAACATCGTGAGGAAACCTGCTCTCTGGTTGATGATTATCCCAGGCTAGCGTGCTTGAAATGGAGGAAGGACAATGGCAAAAGTACTCCATTAAAATTGTGAAAAGAGTCGTTGTATGTGTTTCTATCTCCGCGCATATAATAATCATGACCCTCAGTCATGAGGAAATACGACTAAAGAGAGAGATTATAAAAAAAGTTCTCCGCTGCGTCTGTTTGTTCGCGATAAACTCAAAGAGTACAAAATGGTCTTTCATGGCCGATTTTCAACAGGGAATGGAGTTGGTCTCATGAAAAAAGTTTCCGTTTTGGTGTATAATTTTCGCAAACGAAGCTGTGGGCTAAAGCGTTTTATATAAAAATTGGACGCTGACGGAATGGTAGTAGGGATATATTACCCATGGTAAGGCGTGTCGATCAGTAAATAGTCTAATTCACCCCAGTCCACCTCGCTCAGAAACTGTTTGACTTCAGTACTCTGGAAATAAATAAAAAAAATAAATTTTAAGTACCTACATGTTTTTATAGACAAAAAATAAATATCTAAGACCAGGTAAATATATACAGATAGAATAATTAAAAACTCACCGTTGCTCTTTTAGGCCCCGCCATATGACGGCGTCGTCAGGACTCCCCAACCAGGAAACCAATAGACATTAAAGACAAGTTGTCCGTCACGTACTGAAAAAAGGGAGTATTTTCAAAAAATAATATTCATTTTCACAATAAAGAAACTTGTCAAATTACAAAGAAAAGTTCATCAATCAATCAGTTTTATATAAAACTCCGTTACTGCACTCAGTCCTCCCCTGCACTCCCCAAGGAATTTCATGCTAAATTTCAGCTTCCTACGCCCAGTAGTTTCGGCTGTGCTTAGGAGTAGTAGTTCCTTGGGAAGTGTAAGGGGGAGCATCCATATTTTTTTACAAAGATTTACAATGACTATTCCCCCAAGTAACAGGTGAGATAACATTATGCATATACTTAATAGACGGGACATTAACAAGCCAGTTACGGGTAATGTTAAGGAAACAGATAAAAAGGATTAGTATAATCGATATCTGTTAAGTTATGGCATGACATAGCAATGTTAATTTTGTTATGTAATATGTTATCCTTATTAAGCCTACTTATGTAAAGAGACTGACTGATATATAATGCACAGCCGAAAATGCTAAAATGAAAAAATTCTCGAAATTTTGCAGACATGTGCTTTATACTCGAGTAAATCCCATCCAACCCCGTCTGTCCCCACGCCTAACGAGTGGAAATACTATATGGGTTCATATCACTATCATTGATCAAAACAGTAAATAAATAATAAATTTATTAAATAAACGGATAACACTCAACGGTCCACACTAAACACTAAGATTGTATCGTGTGGTGTGGGTGTTATGAATACAAAATCAGAAACGAGCCCAACACACACACAAATATTTGTGAAAACGAATCGAACGCAGGACTTCTAGATTTCGGATAGGCGTGGAGACTACGCTTATTATTCTTTATTCGAAACTAGTTTCGAAACTCTGGTTTCGAAAGTGGCCGAAGGGGCTATGGAGGTCGTCTGTCAATATATAGAGGACTAGATTTTGCGTGGCTGCGCGAGTGTGCAAGCACCTCGCGTGCTTGTCTGCAGGCAATTTAATAAAAGCAGTTCCGATTGCACGAAAAAAAGTTTGGAAATTTATGAAAAAGTCATCTACAAAGAAATGTTGTCCGGTTGGGATTAGGTGTGAAGAGCCGAAAAGAGTACTTTGCCTTATGCTCTTTTGCTGTTAAAACGCAGCTCGGCCTACGGCCTCGCTGTGGCGCAAAGCTCGGCCTTCGGCCTCGCTTGCCCCGGCTGAGGAGGGGCTCCGGAGCCTCGACTCGGCCTCGCCTCGCCTCTCGGATTCATATACTCAGCTCTCGGCCTGCGGCCTCGCTTAGCTGCGGAGCCTCGGCCTTCGGCCTCGGCTCCCCGGCTGGTGACTTGAGGTATGAGTTGTCATCATCCGTCATCCATGAAATGGCTCGGCCTTCGGCCTCGCCTTCCAATTCTTTTGCACGAGACGGAAGCTCGGCCTCCGGCCTCGCCTCTCTCGCCTCTCGGATTCATATACGCAGCTCGGCCTGCGGCAGCCTCGCTTGGCCGCGGGAGCGCTCGGGCCTTCGGCCTCCGGCTCCCGGCTGGTAACTTGAGGTATGAGTTGTCATCATCACGTCATCCACTGAAATGACTTTCAGCCTTCTCGGCCCTCGCCCAATTCTTTTGCACGAGACGGAGCTTGGCCTTCGGCCTTCGCCTGGACGCAGCTCGGCCTGCGTGGCCTTCGCAGGCGCGCAAGCTTCGGCCTCCGGCCTCTGCTTGCGCGGCGCTTTGGGGGAGGGGGCTCTGGCCTTCGGCCTCGCTCCTGCCCCCGGCCTCCCTCGATTTAAACGCAAAGCTCGGCTCTCCGGCCTTGCATGCCGCGGAGGCCACATACAAAACTTCTTTTCGAAAAAAAAAATCTATCTAAATAAAAAAAAAAATCTATCTATCTATGAATTCGTATGCAAATAAAATGATTCTATTCTATTCTATTCATTTCAAAAATTTCGAAAAAAAAAAAAAAAAAACCTGTCAGTTTGGGGGTCCGCACGGTCTCAACATAAAAAAATTGTTCTATGACGCAGTAAAAGTCTACAGAGTCCGTTTTCCCCCCCCAAAATCCCCAATGAAGTTTGTATGAAAAATCAAAATTTAGTATGGAGAAAAAAAAAAAAGTCAAAAAAACCATAGACTGCCACCGGCTGTGGTCAAGTTGCCGAGGTCCTCTATGACATTTGGTCGAAGCACCCCCCACTTCCATCTATTATGGTTTCCGCGGGCAGTACTCCCTATCAGTCCGGAACTGCTCCAAGTTCCACTTTCGTATTTTTCTCAGACCTTACGAAGTCCCTCCCTCCAACACTTCCCCCATCATTACTTTTTCCAAGATTCGCAATTCCGTAGAACAAACAAAACTATGTCAATGAGTCAGTCAGTCAGTGGTAATGGCCTTCGCCTATATATGAGAGGTAGGGGAATTCAACCAGCTGGAAGTCATTCTCTGGCCTTCAGCCTCGCCCAGCTTGGTTAGTTCGAACTAGCTTTTGGCCCGCGGCTTCGCCCGCGTATATTTTCCTATGGAAACCCCTGCCTTTTCCCAGGAGTGAATAGGTGCCTCATGTCCTTCTCCGTACTTCCTAACTATGTGTATGCGAAATTTCAGGAAGATTAGTTTTTAGTAGATAAAGCGTGAAGAGGTAACAAACAAACTTAATTTCCACATTTATAAAACTAGTTAGGACTACAGCCTTGAACTCGATGTCTTGGAAGGAAACAGGCCTTTCCCCAGTATTGGGACACTTAGATGGCTATTGCAAAATCCTACTAATATATTATAAATGCGAAAGTTTGTATGTGAGTTTGTGAGGATGTTTGTTATTATTGACCCAGTTTCGATGAAATTTGGGGATAAGCGGTACAAAAAATACTGGAATTAGCACTAGGGTACTTTTTATTCCTAAATTTTCACAGGAGCGAAGCCCCGGGGGCGCGGCTAAGTAAAGTAAATAATAGAAGGCAGCGTTACCACTGGCGACCAGCCCGGAGCCCGAGTTGTACGCACCTTGCTCGCCGCGCACGCCCAGGCACGCGCGGCTGCGACCAGGACCGCATGATGTCCGCGTCCAGGATGCCCACCTGGAATCAAAACATCATTTTTTTTTACCTATCTCGTCCCACTGCTGGGCAAAGCTACAAATTAAAAATTTCTTTACTTCTGTACCATTAACATTAACTTATTTTGTGATCAGGGATCTACATTTTAACAGCGCCTTCTGAAGGCTGTCATTTGCCACGAATTTGGGGTGTCCAATGATGCGCCACCTCATAAAAACCACGCTGTCTTTTTTTACCTATATACACATGAATAAGTTATACTAACACATATAGTATGATCTTAGTTGTCTGAATAAATTAATTTAGATTTTTTTTTATTTCAAGTAAATAATTACCTGTGTTTCATTAATACAGTACTTCCTGCAAAACATTTTATAACATAGGGCGGTGTAAACGGCAAACGAGCAAGCGGGTGGGTCACCTTGATGGTAAGCGGTCACCGTGCTGCCCATGGATGCAATTGCAACGCCAGGGGTATTACAGGAGTGTTGCCAGCCTTTTCAAGAAGATGTAGACTCATTTTTCAAAGCGTTCCGGTGCCGTATCGGTTATTCCGGAGCATCGGCTTTTGGATAGATTGGGCTACGCTATTACCGCAGTGTATTTATTCTTTGCCATTACACACCTCGCGGGCCTATTGTGGATTTATACGTGTTTAAGGACAGCAAGTACAAGTTATTTTAAAAACTTATTTTGTTTCTTTTTCTCTGCTCCTCAAGAGCAAAAAAACCATATGAAACAAAGGTCGTTTTAAAAGCACTAATTGTTACTGTTTTGAACATATTGCGCATCTAACTTCCATGTTGCGTGATGCAAGTAGGTGAAGGACGAACATGTAGACGTGTAGACGCCCCCAATCATTAAAAGAATATGCTCGCTTCGCTGAACTACTGGGCGAAGGAAGCTAAAATTTGGCATGTAGATTCCTTAGAGAGTGTAGAGAATCACCTTACAATTCCCACGGGAACGAAGTCTTGGGCCCATGTTAGTTAAATATAATTTTGAGGTTTTAGCTTTTACTTAGAGAGGCGATTTTTCTTGATAAAATAAATTCTGTCCTCCCTCCCGCTTAACTGTGTGCAAAATTTCCAGTAAAATAGGTTCAGTAGTTTCAGCATGAAACGGGAAATCCAAATCCAATTTGCTACATTAGTTGTTATTATCAATGTTGATAAGCTAATCCACTCATACGAAACCACATGCAAAACTTACTCAATAGACAGCGATGCACAAAAAACCAAGTTTGTTGTACAAATACAATAAAACCTTTTGACCTATATTCGGCAGGCAACCGGTACCGCCTGGCACCTTTGCAAAGTACACGATTGCAAAATCTCGCCGCGCGGCATTCGGGATCGATACACGTGGTGTCCTGCTACTTCTTTTATTTTTTTCTAAAGACTTCTGATAAACTTGTGTCTGTGCCATTAATATTTATTAATAAAGAAAATGGAATTCGGAAAACGAGAGTGTAGTGAACGGAGATCCAGCGAGATATAATAGGGTAATATGTGAAAGAGCATCTTGTTTTTCATTTAAAATCTTGGCAAAATAAAGTAAAAAACACATCCTACATAATTTACTTCAAGTCCTTAGTCAGTACTTTTGTGAACTTTTTGTGAAGAGTAAATTTCTTATCTACATAATTGCATATTAAAGTACTTGTACTATTATGTATTCTGTGATTAAAGTCTTATGGAATCGCTGTGGACTTTCACTAGTAATACCCTTTTAACTACTAATGTGCTAGTAATAAGTTGAATTCCTTTTAACAAGATGGTAAATATCCATAGGTAGTTCTAGTCATTATGTATTCAAGCCTCATATTTGGTACGACCCTCAAGGGCACCAACATTAGGAACTAATCCCTTTTTTGAGCACCTGTTTGCAACTATGTCTCTGTATTGATTCTTGATTATAAGAGCTATGTACAGACAGCACAATAAATAGTATAATCATTATGAACAAATTATTTATGCTTATATTTTTTTTGTAAAATTGACGAATAGCAAACTAGTTAAACATTTTTGCCCTTGATATAGAATATGTACAATCAAATCTAGATGAATATAACATTGATGTGGGCTCACAATCGTCCCTTAGGGACAATCAAGTGAAGCCCATAAAGTTCAAGTTCCAATCTGTTGGTATTTGGTGTCACCCACTTGTGTTATCTTATCAAGAATGTGGACTTGTTGTTGGTTATGAGGTGAAAAACAAAAGAAGGAGTTAAACTCCATGAAATGAGCGTTCACAACTTTTTATATTTAAATCAGCAAATATTTGTTTTCTTTCAATATCAAGTTTAGTGCTCACTTTCAATGACAATAAAAATATATAAGCAAGAATTAGACATCATTAATATGGAAAAAAAAACAAAACTCACCCATCCTGTGTCAGCTGTGCCGACTAGTATTGACCACATAGATCATTAAGGCAACAAATGTGGTGATCCACACTGCTGTGGTAAAGGTTGTTACCTTCACCACAGAAGTGAATGACCAACTCATGACTGCTAGACTTACACACATTAATAATTCCATATTAATTTTTATTTAAAGTAAGTCACAGTCCCACTGCCACCAACATCCAAAGATTGTGCTCCAGCGTTCCAATATTTGATTTTTCTCATATCCCCGAACATTCAAATTGAAATGCTAATCATTAGTTATTGAATAAAGGGATTTTTAAAGCCTATTTTGGATGAACCACATTTGATCATGAGTTATGGAAGCAGAGGCCTTTCCCCAGCAGTGGGACACAAAAAAAGATTAATAAAAAATAAAAAAAAACTTACATTGATATCAGTATCCTTTGCTGCCAGTGCGTGTCCTAAGAGAGATGTAACAGTACTCTTGCCAACCCCTCCTTTCCCTGACAGGATAAGAATCTTGTGCTTCACTGTTGCTAGCCGATTCTTGATTATGTCTATGGCTGGATCAGGGAGTGATGGTGCTCCTAAAGTATTAACAACCACTTAGTTATCAATATGGAAGAAATTTCCGATTTGTAATGATAGAGATAAATGTATTTACATCTTACTAACCTGAAGCACAAATATTTTGATTTGGACAGCCTGCACAGGCTGAAGCTTTACCGGCATCATCACTCTGCGTCCCAGGGCAATCTGAAAAACATTATCCATATTTAACTCTGTTTACTCACATAAAGTGCATTAAGATTAAAAGGAAAATTAACTTACGCTGCGGAGCATTGTCTGGTACATTCATCTTAGTCACTCAGAGTAGACACAATGGGTACTTAATTTCACGTTTTCCCAAATAAAAATATTTAATTTTCATCACTTTTTCCCTGATTTCATTAAATTTTTCTCAACTCACGAACGATAGAATTTCGCCTGTTCTTTCTGAAATAAAAATTGACTGACAAAGTATATAATCACTACGTTATATAATCACTAGAGGTGTTCGTTATAGCAGACAGCATTTAATATAACTCGTTATAAAAATATAACGAATAGCACTGCTATTCAAATAACACTGTAGTCTGCTATTGCTATATTCTGCTAACTGCTATATTCATCGCACGAGCTGCGATCGCGAAATCACGACAGCCGCGATCGCGGAATTTCGACCGCGATTTACTACTAGCATCGCTAGTTCACTACTCTTTGCGCCATCTATCGGACGATACAAATATGTAATAATGAAAAATTTTAAGTTTTCTTTTACTAATTAAATTTGTCACAATTCGTCATTTAATGTTTCTAAATGGAAACAAACAAAAATTCATTTAAATTTGTTTAAAGACTTAAATTTAATTTTTTTTTTTTTTTTGTAAATTTTGCGTTTCATTGTACATGAATCCCAATTTTCAAAACTAGAAACAAGAGCGCAAGTGCGTCGCCTTTATTTAATGGAACAGAGACACACACGAGGTAGGCGACTAGGCGTTATAGCATTAACAGCAGTTATAGCAACAGCAGTTAACATAATAGGTTATGAAAATACAGCAATAGCAGTATAACCGTTACAAAAATATAGCAGTTTGGAACACCTCTAAC